>SJYV01026152.1:613663-625094 GCA_006410875.1 Neotragus pygmaeus
AGGGGGGGGGAGGAGGAAGGGGAATAAGAAAAACAAAAAAAAAAAAAAAAAAAAAAAAAAAAAGAATTTTGACAAAGAGGTAGAAACCACAAAATAAAATCAAATAAAAATTCTGGACATGAAAAAAAAAAGTACTCGGTAGGTCTTTGAAGATATAAATGGAAGAAATGTACATGACATAAACCCTAGGCCAGTGATGAGGTGTGCCCATGTCTGGGGCACTCTGGTACAGTCACAGAAAGGATGTTTGGGCGTGGATTGTGTAACCCACCTGCACTGCACGATTCAGCATGTCTGACTGCAGAGGGAGGCCTTAGCATCAGGGAGCCTTGGCCACTGTTCATCTGACTCAATACCTCATCCACCCATCTGTTCGGTTCTGAGTCTTCACTGTTGGCACGTTTCCCCCACGACTGCCTGCATGCTCCCAAGGCCAAACAGGAGGGTGGAATGGGAGGGCCCCCAAGGCCCAGGGCCACCGCTGAGGAGAGTCAGAGGCAGCCCAGCCCCGCCTCCTGCATCCCTGTTCCCTCCTGGCCGCCGTGCCCTGCTGTGGCCCGTGGCTCCTGGGTTTCGGTTTCTCTTCCCAGACCCAGGACCCACACTTCAGAGGGAAGTAAAACACCGTGAGGAACTGATTCAGCAAATGCCCAGATAAAACACGGCCTTCAGTTTGGCCTCCCTGCCCAGACTCTATTTTGAGTCCTTTGTTGTTCAGTCACTCAGTCGTGTCCAACTCTTTGCACCCCCGTGGACTGCAGCCCGCCAGGCTCCCCTGTCCATGGGATTCTCCAGGTGAGAATACTGCAGTGGGGTGCCATTTCCCTCTTTAAGGGGTTTTCCTGACCCAGGGAGCAAACCTGCATCTCTTCATTGACAGGCTGATTTTTTTTTTAACCACCGAGTCACCTCGGAAACCCATTTTGAGTCCTTGTTCTGGGTTAAATAACAGCAATCTCCCACTCCAGTATTCTTGCCTGGAGAATTCCACGGACAGAGGAGCCTGGCGGGCTACAGTCCACGAGGTTGCAAAGAGTCGGACCGGGCGACTGTCGCTCACCACCTGTCTTGCCGGCTGCCCAAGGCTCAGCTCTCCTCGGGGCCTGGATGGCTTCTGCCCCCACTGTCCTTCTTGCCAAGGGAGCCAGTGACCCTTCCGTGGGCCCAGGGTGTGCCTGGCGGGCTGCCACGCACTCCCTCTGCACAGGCCTGCGCCACATCCCCGCTTTCCTGGAATTCAAGGCATAAGAATAAAACCGACTCCTTGTTCACTCCCCAATTATTTCCAGCTTCATTTTTCAGGCATCCCCTGTGGCATTGTTTTCCCAGGAACTATGAAGCAATGAAACTATTAAAAAATTCGAATGCTATGCATGGACTGTTTATCAAGAAAACAATCACAGAAAAAAGATCCTACAGATTTGCCTGGTGAGAACTCCAGTGCAGGGAGGGGGGGAGAAATGGACACAGGGAGGGCCAGGTTTCCTCCAGAAATGCTGCCCACCTGGACCGAGGCCGGGGGTGAAGCGCCCATAGACACACATGCAGTGTGATGCCACATGGCTCCTAGGCCTCTCCAAGAACTAGAAAGCTTCAGATTTCTCTTTAGATAATTTAGGAAGCACACCCACTCCCTTGGGGGAAAGATTTTCAAACAACAGCTTAACTTTCGTTGACAGATTTTTGGATATCAGGGACATTAGTTCAGCCTGGTTTAATTTGTGGGTTTGATTGAGAAGAACACCAACTTGGCCCAACTTGGTTCAGTTTAGGGGCCTGGGCTGAGCAGTGCCTGGGCTCCAGCATTTCCCCCATGCCCTCCCTGGCCTTTGTCAGCTAATTACAGAACCTGGAGGTCTTCTCAGGCATCTCCCTTCCTGCCGTCTCCACCTGGCATTTGTTCCTGTCCGCATCTCTCTCAAAGCTTAAACATGGTGGGGAATAGGGTTCTGCATCTGGGGCCCTGCTCCAGGGCTATCTCCCCTATGAGTCAGAGAACCGGGTGAGCCCGAGGGTCATTCTGGGTCACACCATTGCACCAGAGCTTGCCGATTCCACCCTGGGGTTTAATGCTCAGAGATCCAGGGCTGGCTGCCCTGACCGCTTGGAGTTCACAGGCTGCTGCGAATGGGTGGGCTTTTCTCCCCCAGATCCCCCGTCTGTGTTAGGCCCTTAGTGGTTCTGCCCTTGGTCCACAGCTCAGAGGCCACAGCAGAGAAAAGGTGTGCAGCGGTGGGATCTTTTACCACCTCAGCTGGTAGAAATCACAGGACTCCTCCGAGGCAGGAAAGAGAAAGGAGAGGGCAGATCCAGGAATGTAATTAGGAGGCTCCTGGTCTTACCCACCATCTGCTGTGAAGTCCCATCCAGACCACAAGCAGCTGGGGGGGCGACGGTGGGGCCCACACATTTCCCCTGTGAATCTCCTCAGTCCTGGGGCTTCAGGAACTAAAATGCCCAGTCTCCCATCAGAGGCGAGTCCAGATGGTCTGTGCATTGTTCCCAGACCCTCAGGCTGCACACAGCTTCAGCTGCCACTTCGCTTTCCCTTCATTTGGGAGAGGAAAAACCTGGGCTTGGAGCATCTCTGAGCTTTCTAATTGGGCCACCGACTGATCTGCCACAGCCTTTTTCCTTTTAACCAACTTGACCTTCTAACATGAATGAGGAAATGCCTATTTGCTTAAGCTTGTATTTTCCATAGTTATGTAGCAAAATCCCATTTTTATAAGCATAGTTTAGCTCACAGCATAATGAGGCACCATTCAGCCATCCAAAAAAGCCAGCCAGGCTTCCTTCCAGTTTGAGGGGAGCATTCTAGAAGATCGATGCCCTGGAGTGGGAGGCACTGTTTCCAGCCTTCACAGAATAGAACTGGGGTTAGCAGGGTAGGTTCATACAGCATAAATGGACTTTGAGGACATTGTGCTTAGTGACTCAGCTCAGTTCAGTTCAGTCACACAGTCATGTCCGACTCTCTGCGACCCCACGAACTGCGGCACGCCAGGCCTCCCTGTTCATCACCAACTCCCGGAGTTCACCCAAACCCATGTCCATTGACTTGGTGATGCCATCTAACAATCTCATCCTTTGTTGTCCCCTTCTCCTCCTGCCCTCAATCTTTCCCAGCATCAGGGTCTTTTCCAATGAGTCAGCTCTTTGCATCAGGTGGCCAAAGTACTGGAGTTTCAGCTTCAGCATCATTCCTTCCAAAGAAATCCCAGGGTTGATCTCCTTCAGAATGGACTGGTTGGATCTCCTTGCAGTCCAAGGGACTCTCAAGAGTCTTCTCCAACACCACAGTTCAAAAGCATCAATTCTTCGGGACTCAGCTTTCTTCACAGTTCAACTCTCATATCCATACATGACCACAGGAAAAACCATAGCCTTGACTAGATGGACCTTGTTGGCAAGGTAATATCTCTGTGTTTTAAAATGCTGTCTAGGTTGGTCATAACTTTCCTTCCAAGGAGTAGGCCTCTTTTAATTTCATGGCTGCAATCACCATCTGCAGTGATTTTGGAGCCCCCAAAAATAAAGTCAGCCATTGTTTCCACTGTTTCCCCATCTATTTACCATGAAGTGATGGGACCAGATGCCATGATCTTCGTTTTCTAAATGTGGAGCTTTAAGACAACCTTTTCACTCTCCTCTTTCACTTTCCTCAAGAGGCTTTTTAGCTCCTCTTCACTTTCTGTCATAAGGGTGGGGTCATCTGCACATCTGAGGTTATTGATATTTCTACTGGCAATCTTGATTCCAGATTGTGCTTCATCCAGTCCAGCATTTTTCATGATGTACTCTGCATATAAATTAAATAATCAGGGTGACAGTATTCAGCCTTGATGTACTCCTTTTCCTATTTGAAATCAGTCTGTTGTTCCATGTCCAGCTCTAACTGTTGCTTCCTGGCCTGCATACAGGTTTCTCAGGAGGCAGGTTAGGTGGTCTTGTATTCCTATCTCTTTCAGAATTTTCTCAGGAAGCAGGTCAGGTGGCCTGGTGTTACCATCTCTCTCAGAATTTTCCAAGCCAGTCACAAAAAGGACAAACACTGTATGATTTCACCCATTTGAAATATTTTGTTGTTGTTTTAGTTGCTGAGATGTGTCTGACTTTTTAGCGACCTGATGGATTATAGCCTGCCAGGCTCCTCTGTCCATGAGATTTCCCAGGCAAGATACTGGAATGGGCTGCCATTTCCTCCTCCAGGGGATCTTCCCGACCCAGGGATCGAACTCGAGTCTCTGGAATTTGGAGATTCTTTGCGGCTGAACCACCAGGGAAACCCCATATGAAGCACTTAGAGTAGGTAAAATCCTGGACACAGAGAGCAGAATGGTGGTTGCTAGAGGCAGGAGTGTGGGAGTGAAAAGCTGGTGGTTGCTGGGTGCGCAACTCCAGCTTTGCAGGACAGAAGGGATCCTGGAGTTGGACGGTAGTGATGGGTTCCCAGCACTGTGAATGCACATAATGCTCCTGAACTGAGATGTTTAATGATGTTTAAAATTATACATTTCATGTTACATGTTTTTTATCACAATTTACAAAAAGAAGAGGATTCAGCACAGCCAGACCCCTTTCTACTGAGGGGTGGGGGAATCGCCACTGGACTTTCTGAAGCTCGTGGAGGAGTCTCCTGCCTCTGTCTTCTTCCGCACGGTGATGTTGATCTGTGACTCTTCATTCATCAGGAATATTAACTCACGATTCTGGCGTAAAATAAAGGGCAAGCATCACTACGACAGGAAACGGCGCTTGGTCAGATTTTTTAATGCTCTGGCTTTCACGAGAGCTGCCAGTTGTTATGCAAGTGAATCAGTTATGCTTTTCTTTATTCACTTCCCCATTCTTTCCTTCACCATTAACAAGCTTCTACTGGGAACAGGTTTAGGGCCAGCACTATGTGGGGGAAATGCCCATGTCCCAGGCTGTAACGAATATTGAATCTGAGCTGCACTCATCCCATTAAAGTTTGTAAACATTCTGACTGAGCTTTGAATCTGTTCACAGGAGATGAATAAGACTTTACTAGATGAAGTTGAAAAACAGAAAGCATGTGTGCATGTTGGTCTCTGAGAGGAGACCTGCAGATGAGAATCATCGCTAGTTTATCAGCAACCCTGCTCTGGAGGTAGTGTGGCTGAACAGTCAGCGGGTTCCCGGGCACCCCTTCACCGCGGGCGCTGACCCAGAGCACGGGCACCCCTTCACCATGGGTGCTGACCCAGAGCATGGGCACCCCTTCACCATGGGCGCTGACCCAGAGATGGACACCCCTTCACCATGGGCGCTGACCCAGAGCATGGGCACCCCTTCACGATGGGCGCTGACCCAGAGCATGGGCACCCCTTCACTGTGGGCACTGACCCAGAGCACGAGGCCCAGTGCTTACAGGTATGTACCGAGGGAGGGGCATGCTCCGAGCTGGTAACATGTGTTCAGCATAAAACCTTTCTAAGTTTCTGCTAAAACGGCTGAGTTCAGCTAGTGTTTGGAGCCAGAAAAGCCCCCGGCGAGCTTTCGATTGGAACCGGCATCTGCTCAAGTGGAAGAATTGCTTCTTTGAAAAAAGGAAACACACTTGAGGCCTGCCTTCCTGATGCCTCCAGGTTGCAATTCCCGAAGAAAGGCAGAGAATTCTGGGATTACGCTGACTGATGAAACTCTGTCCACTCGCAGGATTGCCTATGCCGAAGTGGCGTTGTCCAGCCATCAGCACAGATGAAACAGGAGAGGCACACTCTCTATGGCAGCAGGAAACGGTGCTTTTATTGTTTTTTGTCAAACAAATCTTTAAGCCTTAAGCCTTTTGAGAACTTATAGAATAGAAACATTTATATTCTGTGTGGACTTTACCTTCCCAAAACACAAGCCAATTCCAGAAGTTCAAAAACTCCAGAACAATTTTTGGCAGAAATCTTGGTTCAAAGTGGGGAGATTATAAGAGTTTATATTCTTCTATCTAGACCAAAGGCTCTTAAGGGGCTGCTGTTTATTTTTCTGACTAAAGAGCAGAGCCTCCAATAGAATGTGAAATAGGTAATATAAAAATATTGTATAAATCAGGAACTCCATCCGGCTTAGGTCTGTGCACGGTCAACTCTGAAATAAACATGCAGGAACCCTCGCTGACTTCATTTCCTCTCGATTTCTTCATCAGTGTGTGCTGGACTTTCCTCGGTTTGTTTTCGTTAATTCCCCCGGCCCATCTTGGACCAGGTCGGTCTCACTGCAGTTAGGAGTGAACCTTGCCTTCATCTGCAAGGGGACCAGGAAGGATGTGTCTTTCTTCCTCCTCCTGGTGGGGTTCAGGGGACGAGGCTGAGCAGCAGCCGGCACAGCTGCCAAGCCAAGCAGACGCCAGTCGCTGTCACAGGAAGAGAACGGCATACCAGCGCTTCACTCTTTGGTAAAGGTTTACCTCGGGAAGCGGAGCTTCACCACCTGTGCATAAGGGACACCTAGCCTGTCAAGCCTTTGAAGTCACCAGCCTGCCTTTTGGCATGAGGACAGTGAGAGCCAGAAAGGGACGTAATTTGCCCATGGTCACCAAGCTGGAAAAGTGGAGGCGTCTGGACTTGCCCGCTGGAAGGGGAGTGCAGGCACTGGGGGAGCCCTCCCCTGGAGTACAGGCTCGCTTCCCCATCCTCCCAGGGGCAGTGATGCCCTCATTCCACAGACACCCTGGCTAGAACTTCTCTTTACATCCGTCTCAAATCTGCCCTGATCCATCTTTGGCTGCCAATCACTGGCTCTAATTCTGTTGCCTGAATTGAAATAGAATAAGCAACTTCTTTTTTCCATGTGTTGGCTCTTAAAAAATCTGCAGGCTTCTAGGATATTCTCCTAGTCTTCGTTTTTCCGGGTTAACCACATTTCCTCAAACTTTCCAGACACTTCTATCTTTTCTTCTTCCAATGTGTTCAAGGTTGTCAGTCATCACTTTTAAAACATCATGTCTGGAATGGACCACAGTACTCCAAACAGTGATCTGATCAGTATCATTAGAGATTTCTGGCAAAATCAGACTCACGTTATGTGTACACTTCAAATTTACAATTCTTGGGTCCTCTTTTGTTTCTGGCTTTGTAAACATAAACCATTATTTATATTTATTTATTCAACTATTGATGTCTTGACTTTCTCATTTCTAAAAAGATTTAAAATGACCTTTCAAAATATAATACAATATATAAAAATATTAGTTAAAGAAACTATCAAAGGCATAGTACAAATAGGGAAAATGCTGCTGCTGCTGCTGCTGCTAAGTCACTTCAGTCGTGTCCGACTCTGTGCGACCCCATAGATGGCAGCCCACCAGGCTCCCCAGTCCCTGGGATTCTCCAGGCAAGAACACTGGAGTGGGCTGCCATTTCCTTCTCCAATGCATGAAAGTGCAAAGTGAAAGTGAAGTCGCTCAGTCGTGTCTGACTCTTAGCGACCCCATGGACTGCAGCCCAGGAGGCTGCTTCATCCATGGGATTTTCCAGGCAAGAGTACTGGAGTGGGGTGCCATTGTCTTCTCCCAATTGGGAAAATAGAGAGAGCCAAAAGTTATAATGGCAGGTAAAATGCATTCCAGGAGATCCTATAACCCTGCTAGTGTAGGCTAGGCTCTGAGTTTCCTAGCTGCAAATGGAAAAATGGTAATATCATCATTTATATGTTGAGGTACATAAAGGAAACACCAGTCAGTGGCTCGGGACAATTATTGCTATTCCTTGTACTGGAGCCTGAGATAAATATTTCCCATAGTCCTCTGACAAAAACCACTCCATGACATAGCCCTTGACGGCATTCCTGGAACAAACGCAGCACGTCTCCCAAGATCTGGTTGCTTATAGGTCCCTGAACTGCTGCTGATGTTACGCCATATCCACCACGATATGCTCTTTGGAAATTGTTTTTTTTTTTTTTTTCAATCGCATTTTATCCTTGCTCCATTTTAATGTATAGTTTGGAGATTTATTGTTAGAAAAGAAAACAGAGAAACTGCCTGAACGCTTCAGTGTTTCTATCCCATGCTTCTTGATTTTTGAAGTTCTTGGTATTCAACTCTTTTGCTATTGAACCACATCTTTGTCATATTCTCCAAAGACCTTTTTATTATTATTTCAAATGAAAAATGTTTTGAGATCAGGGACACTGTTTTGATATTTTAGCTCAAGGCAGATCTGGCTGGAAATCTGGGGTTATGTCCAGCATCCTTCCCTTCAAGGTATAGAAGGACCTCTCCTGAAGTTCTAGATCCCAGGTGTTTCCATGCAGGTGCAAGGAGAGACAGCCAGGGGCCGCTTCCACCCCTCAGCCCGGGAGACGTCAGTGGTGGAGAGAAAGAACTGCCTTGTGGATGTCCTTCCGGTCAGGGCTTGGCCGGTGGGGGGCGGGGGGGAGTTGCCCGTGACTGAAGGGGTCCACCAACTCTGAATGAGTGTCCACTGCCTTTCACCCAGGCGCCCCCCACAGCTCCTCCAGCTGGGCCCACAGCAATGAGGCTGCAGTAGCTTTATCTCCACGGTCTCCTCAGAAGATGTTCACGTACATCCCAGTGTAGCTCGGGTGTTCTAACAACTCATCTTTGGATTTTAGCCTCTAACCAGTGAAACTGACTGGCTTTATGGCCTCCTTCCCACCTTCATCCCACTCAGCAGGGCTCCGAACCCGGCAGTCGGGCTCTCTGTCGTCAAATCCCCCGTCACCCCCTCGGCACTGCTCGTGACCAGGCGATGCAGAGGACCAGCTGGCCCCCGGTACGGAAGCCCTGCTCTAGGTCACCCAACACCTGATGTCCTTGCTTCCATTTTAATCTCCTTCTTTCTGCTTGCACCTGCACAGGTTGTCCTGAAACACTGTCTTCCTTCTTAATGCTGATATCATCCACACTGGAAAGTGAGTATCTCCCCAGGCAAGCTGCCACGGCAGAGTTTCACGGGTTCACACTCTAGCAATACATATAGACCTTGTGTTGTCTCTGGAGAAGGAAACGGCACCCCACTCCAGGATTCTTGCCTGGAGAATCCCATGGACAGAGGAGCCTGGTGGGCTACAGTCCAGGAGATCACAAAGAACAGAACCCAGCAGAGTGGCTAACACGTGGTTCCCTGACTGCTTTCCAAACCGTCTATTCAGTGTGGGTGCAAAGTCTTATGAAGAAAGGGCAGTTCCAGCAGATGTTCTACAGACAGAGAGAGAAAGAGAAAGGACTTTATTGGGGGATTTTTGCCTCAGTATTGTAATGAAATTACCCATAAAGGCCATGTAAAATTTTAGTCCAGAACCTGGGGTACTCCCTCCAAACAAATTTCCCAGTTTTTGAATGAAAATGGCCAAGACTTTAAATTCAATTCTGTAGATAAAGGCACATGGGCACAAATGTTCTGGCAATGTTCCCAAGTCAGGGTGAGGGAAAAACAAAACTCCAATAGTATCTGGATCTTTCCACTGGGAAGCAGAATTAGATTCAATTTCCAGTCTTGAAGTGGGTGGTTAAATCTCCTAACTTGAAACAATAAACAGTGATAGTTTCTATTTTGTTTTCATTTAACGATTGTTGTTGTTCTGTTGCTAAGTCATGTCCGACTCTGTGAGGCCACGGACTGCAGCACGCCAGACTTCCCTGTCCTTCTCTATCTCCCGGAGCTTGGTCAAACTCATGTCCATTGAGTCGGTGATGCCATTCAACCATTTCATCCTGTCACCCCCTTCTCCTCCTGCCCTCAATCTTTCCAGCATCAGGGTCTTTGCCAATGAGTCAGCTCTTCGGCCACAGTGTTGGAGCTTCAGCTTCAGCAACAGGCCTTTCAATGAATATTCAGGGCTGATTTCCTTTAACATCGACTGTTTCATTCTCCATGCAGTCTAAGGGACTTTCAAGAGTTTTCTCAACAGCACAATTTGAAAGCATCAGTTCTTTGACACTCAGCCTTCTTTATAGTCCAACAAACCGAAACCAAAAGCTAGAGGAGAGAGGAAAGTGCTTTGGTGCTCTGGTGGAATCAGCTAGAGAGTTTGCTCTGGTAAGAGGAACCTACCAGGCTGAGCTTGCAGGCACGGGAGAGCATGTGCCACCCAGCACTGAGCAGCTGCTCTTTCTGCCTGGAGAATTCTTCTCAGTCCTGAACAAGAACATGAATGATGTAAGAAAGCTTAAGGCTATTATCCACCTGAAAACATTATGTACTTTGGGGGTTAACAGATACACACTTCTGTATATAATGTAGATTAACAAGAAGGATGTTCCTATAGCACAGGGAACTACATTCAGTAATTTGTAATAAACAACAATGGAAAAGGATCTTGTTCTTGAAACTACCACTGCTATCAATCAGCTGTGCTTCAAAAACTCCCATTCTGCATGGGAGTAACGCACAGATACTGCTGCTTCTGGAGTTTCAAACATATCACACACATAGTTCAGTTCAGCTCTGTTCAGCCGCTCAGTCATGTCCCAACTTTTTGCAGCCCCATGGACTGCAGCACACCAGGCCTACCTGTCCATCACGAACTACCTGAGTTTACACAAACTCATGCCGATTGAGTCGGTGATGCCATCTAACCATCTCATCCTCTGTCATCCCTGTCTCCTTCCACTTTCAATCTTTCCCAGCATCAGGATCTTTCCAAATGAGTCAGCTCTTCACATCAGGTGGCCGAAGTATTGAGATTTCAGCTTCAACATCAGTCCTTCCAATGAACACCCAGGACTGATTTCGTTTAGGTTGGACTGGTTGGATCTCCTTTCAGTCCAAAGGATTCTCAAGAGTCTTCTCCAACACCATAGTTCAAAAGCATCAATTATTTAGCACTTGGCTTTCTTCACAGTCCAACTCTCACATCCATACATGACCACTGGAAAAATCATAGCTTTGACTAGATGGACCTTTGTTGGCAAAGTAATGTCTCTGCTTTTGAATATGCTTTCTAAGTGGTCATAACTTTTCTTCCAAGGAGCAAGTGTCTTTTAATTTCATGGCTGCAATCACCATCTGCAGTGATTTTGGAGCCCCCAGAAATAAAGTCGACCACAGTTTCTCCATCTACTTGCCATGAAGTGATGGGACCAGATGCCATGATCTTCGTTTTCTGAATGTTGAGCTTTAAGCCAACCTTTTCACTCTCCTCTTTCACTTTCATCAAGAGACTTTTTAGCTCCTCTTCACTTTCTGCCATAAGGGTGGTGTCATCTGCATATCTGAGGTGATTGATATTTCTCCCGGCAATCTTGATTCCAGCTTGTGCTTCTTCCAGCCCAGCATTTCTCATGATGTACTCTGCATATAAGTTAAAGAAGCAGGGTGACAATATACAGCCTTGACACACTCCTTTCCCTTTGGAACCAGTTTGTTGTTCCATGTCCAGTTCTAACTGGTGCTTCCTGACCTGCATAGAGGTTTCTCAAGAGGCAGGTCAGGTGGTCTGGTATTGCCAT
>SJYV01026152.1:626268-657518 GCA_006410875.1 Neotragus pygmaeus
GACTCTTTTGTTGACCATAATGGCTACTCCATTTCTTCTGAGGGATTCCTGCCCGCAGTAGTAGATATAATGTTCATCTGAGTTAAATTCACCCATTCCAGTCCATTTTAGTTCACTGATTCCTAGAATGTCGACGTTCACCCTTGCCATCTCCTGTTTGACCACTTCCAATTTGCCTTGACTCACGGACCTGACATTCCAGGTTCCTATGCAATATTGTTCTTTACAGCATCAGACCTTGCTTCTATCACCAGGCACATCCACAACTGGGTGTTGTTTTTGCTTTGGCTCCACCCCTTCATTCTTTCTGGAGTTATTTCTCCACTGATCTCCAGTAAGCATATTAGGCACCTACTGACCAGAGTTCCTCTTTCAGTGTCCTATCTTTTTGCCTTTTCATACTGTTCATGGGGTTTTCAAGGCAAGAATACTGAAGTGGTTTGTCATTCCCTTCTCCAGTGGACCACGTTTTGTCAGAATTCTCCACTGTGACTCATCGATCTTGAGTGTCCCTACATGGTATGGCTCATAGTTTCACTGAGTTAGACAAGGTTGTGGTCCATGTGATCAGATTGGTTAGTTTTCTATGGTTGTGGTTATCAGTCTGTCTGTCCTCTGAAGGAGAATGATAAGAGGCTTTTGGAAGCTTCCTGATGGGAGAGACTAACGGCTGGGGAAACTGGGTCTTGTTCTGATGGGCAGAGCCACACTCAGTAAATCTTTAATCAAATTCTGTTGATGAGCGAGGCTGCGTTCCCTCTCTGTTGCTTGACCTGAGGACAAACTATAGTGGAGATAATGAAGATGATGAGGTAATGAAGATGATGGCGACCTCCTTCAAGAGCCCCCAAGCACTGCTGCACCGAGTGCCCCAACGCTGCAGCAGGCAACCACCAACCCGTGCCTCTGAGAGACTCCTGGGCACTCACGGGCAAGTCCGGCTCAGTCTCTGTGGGGTCACGGCTCCTTTCTCCTGGGTCCTGGAGCACATAGGGTCCTGTTGGTGCCCTCCCAGCATCTGTTTCCCCAGTCTTGTGTAACTTCTGGTTGCTCTATGGTGGGTTAATGGCAACCTCCTCCAAGGGGGCTTATGCCACACCCATATATACTACACCCAGAGCCTCTGCCCTTGCAGCAGTCTACTGCTGACCCGGACCCCACAGGAGACACCCAAACACAGTTCTGTCTCAGTCTCTGTGGGGTCTCTGGGTCCTAGTGCACACAAGGTATGTTTGAGCCCTCTGAGCATCTCTGGTGGGTATTGGGTTTGATTCTAAAAGTGATTTTGCCCCTCCTACCATCTTGCTGAAGCTTCTCTTCAGCCCTGCACTGTGCAGCCAGGGAACTCTACTCAATGTTCAATTAGTTCCAGTGATGTGGGAAAGTTCTGCCTGAAGAAATCAAACAAAATGCAAAAGCGCCAAAGCTCTGGTGGCAGTGTAGGTGCTGATACAGGCGTGAGTCAGCAATGCCGACTGCAGTGTAGCCGCTCCGGAGCCCTGACCTGTGTCCAAAATGGAATGCAACAGGCAGCAGATCATGTCCCGAATTCAGCAGGTCCCAGAAGTCCAGGGGACACTGAGGCCCTGAGCAGCAAGGCAAGCTCCTCTTCCAAACTTGGTCATGATGATGGTTTCATGAGACTGCATATGTCCAAACCCTTCATACTACACACTGGCAACCTTGAAGATACTGCAAGTTTGGCTGTGGGACACTGGATCATTTGTAGTCCAAGTAGCATCATCAAAATGCAGTTCTGCTCATCTGACTCATGGATAACTTTTTCTTTCTTTCTTTTTTTTCCACACATGTAATTTCCCATTTAATCATTGCACAGCTCTGTGATGTATGGATTATTATTAACAGCAGCATGACCTCACTTCCCAGAGGATGTCTGAAGAGTCACTTTTGCAACAAGGGCCTTGAACAAAGTGCTTGAGAGCCATCTGGCATCATCTGCTCATAGAATTGCCTTTGACTATGGCTTTCATCATTCCCAACACCTAGGACCAGGCCAGGACTGAAAGTGAAAGTGCCAGTCACTCGGTCATGTCTGATTCTTTGCGACCCCATGAACAAGAGACCGCCAGGCTCCTCTGTCCATGGGATTCTCCAGGCAAGAATACTGGAGTGGGTTGCCATATCCTTCTCCCAGGGATCTTCCTGACCCAGGGGTTGAACCCGGGTCTCCTGCAGTGCAGGCAGATTCTTCCTGACCTAGGGGTTGAATCCAGGCCTCCTGCAGTGCAGGCAGATTCTTTAGCACTGAGCCACCCTGAGCCACTGCTTCCTCTCCTGGGGTTAGCACCTCTGCGTTGATGGTGACATTTGAAAATGCTGGGGCTTCCAGAAAGAGAAGCCACCTCAGCTTGGGGATTAGGAATCTGTGACTCTTGGTAGTTGTTCACCTGGAGGAATGGGGGAGTGCGGGGATTTTTTAGAAGATGAAGATAACACATTCTTTGTAATTGTTGGCACTCATGGTGCTGAATTCATTTCAGCTGAGTAAGCACCAGTGACTCAATTCTAAGAGCACCATAGCCTTCATCTCACACTGTATGAAATTGTTAAGGGTTATTGAGTGTTCTCTTCATGGCCCCTTAAGATCTGTGAAATAAATCTCTGTCCTTGGCAAACACACTGAGGGCTTTTCAGCCTCCATGCTCCATTGAAATGTCAAAGTATGACAGGAAGGCATGACTTCTCTTGTTTGGGAGGCTTGATAGGACAAACGGATGATGTATGCACACCAGCTGGAGGCCTCACCAGGACTATATATATGTGTGTGTGTGTGTGTGTGTGTGTGTATATACATATATATTAAAAAACACATAATATTATATAGTATATACAACACATTGTATAATATATGTAGTAATATATAGTATATACAGTAATACTATATATGTTAATATTTAATATATTAGCATGAAAACTGGTGTGATTTGCAGACGTAAGCACCAAACAGATGTGTGGAATCTTCAGGTGCCCTGAAGCAGACTGAGTTTAAGGACTCCTCTCTGTGAGGGGCCAGCCAGAACTCCTCTCCCTGGGGAGCCCAGCTGCTCAGAGCACCCCTGCAGGCAACAGTCTGGTCTCACGACAACACACTTGCTGCCTTTCCTCCCCTGCAGGCTTTAGAACCAGAAAACAGTTTGATAGGAATTTTACACGATCTTTCTCATTGTGCCTTTATAGGTGGGAGAACGTGAGACCTGGAATGCGTTTCTTTTATTTAGAAAGCTTTCTTTTGTTTTGGAGTATGGTTGGCTGTATTGGAGTACAGTGGTGGGTTCATCGCTAAGGCGTTTCCGACTCTTGTGACTCCATGGACTGTAGCTTGCGAGGCTCCTCTGTCCACGGGATTCTCTAGGCAAGAATACTGGAGTGGGCTGCCATTTCCTCCTTGAAAATTGGAGTATAGTTGGTAGTATTCTTGCTTGGAGAATTTCATGGTCAGAGGAGCTTGGCGGGCTAAGTCCACAGGGTTGCAGAGTCGGACACAACTCAGCGACCAACACATTCACTTTCATAGTTGGTTTATGGAATACATCTCTCTCTAAGGTAAAATAAAATCAGTTCGAGAGGCACCCAAAGAAGGAAGGCCACCTCTAAATGGGCATGTGGTACAGGCGTGAGCACAGTAGGGGCGGGGGGCAAGCAATGAGTGTGTATGACCTCTGAGTGTGGTGATGATGTCGGGCTGTTCACAGTGTCACCCACTGAGGGCTGCGTGCACAGTGGGCCCCCCTGACTGAGAGGAGAGACATCTGAGAGGCCAGAGGCCTGCAGAGTGGATCTGTTGTGCCTCATCTGAGCTAGGTTGCACAGTAGTTGACATTTGAAAGGACTGGGAGGCATCTGGAGTGGTGGGCATGCTACCTGGCTGGGGCTTCAGGCAGTGGTTCTCCACCCAGGATGATCTGGCATCCACAGGGGACGTTTGGCAATGTCTGCTTCGGTTGTCTGAGTTAGGGCGTGAGCTGCTACTGGCATCTCCTGGGTTGAGGCCAGGGATGCTACCAAACAGCCTTCAGTGTTCAGGGAGGCTCCCCATAGCAAAGAATCACCCAGAGTAAAATATCGTAGTGCCGAGGTTAGGAAACCCTGGCTTCAATTTGTGACTGTTTAAAAACAGTCAGGATGTGCCCAGTTGCTCAGCTGTGTCTGATTCTCTGCCGGCCTGTTAACTGTAGCCCATGGAGTTTTCCAGGCAAAAATACTGGAGTAGGTTGCCATGCCCTCCTCCAGGAGATCTTCCCAACCCAGGGATTGAACCTGCATCTTTTATATATTCTGCATTGGAAGGCAGATTCTAGCCTCAAAATCAGCCTACAATGCCAGTTTTCATTTATAGCTATTGATTCTATCACCTTGATTTGATGTTAATTCTCTCATGCTTTACAGAGCCATTTCCCAGCTAACATAATCATGTCATGGCACAAGAGGAGAATGGTTTAGAAATACTGCCAGAGATTAGGGCCCAACTCTGTCTCCCAAGCTGTAGGCAAGCTCTTCCTCCTTGGTGCTACCTAGGGCTCTATCTGTTCTCCAAGGGATTTTGAGGCTTTAACCTCACCTGAGCTTGACCTATTCATCTCCCACCCTCCACAGCAGCCAGTGTTTCGTCCCTAGAAACTACTTAATGAGAGTTTGTGATCCATCCAGAGCCAGTGAAGCCCACCGTAAGCTGAGTCTCCAGGCATTCACTCCACGGTGTTTATCTTTGGTTTGGGAAGAGTGGGCATATGTGCTCTCAGGGCCCGGTTTCATGGTAGGAGGGCCGGCACCTCATTAATAGCCTTTTTCTGTCAGCTCTTTGTCTCCCTGAGACTCCAGCAGCTTCTCACGCTGTTTATGGCCTTGAGGCCCCACTGGAAATGGAAAATGGCGTGCCCTTCACCCACCCAGCCTCTGTCCTCTGCTCACATGCAGACGTGATTCTGAATAAATGAGTCTCTCTAATACTGTCCCAAGTGACCCTGTGTGGTGTGAAGAGTAAGAAACCATCCCTCTCTTTACAAGCCCTCACTTCAGTGAGGAGGGCAGGTGGGCCCATAAATTATCCTGACAGATGGATTAAATGTCTTAGTGGAAACGTACATGGAGCATTTGTGAGAGTGGAGAGAAAGAAACTGTTACTGGGCCTGGCTGTAGGGAAGGCAGTGGAGAGTTGGGAAGGCCTCGTTTTACCTGCCTTAATGGGGGCACAGAAGATCATCAGGTGGAGTGGTGCCTAGAATGGGTTCTTTCTTCACCTAAGGGAATGTGTAGCCAGGAAGGGGGTTTCCCAGGTGGTGCTGGTGGGAAAGAATCTGCCTGTCAATGCAGGAAGTGCAAGAGATGTGGGTTTGATTCCTGGGTTGGGAAGATCCCCTGGAGGAGAAAATGGCAAACCACTCCAGTATTCTTGCTTGTAAAATTCCATGGACAGAGGATCCTGGAGGGCTCTGGTCCATGGGACGGCACAGAGCCAGACATGGCTGAGAAACAGTACACACACACAACTAGGAAAGGACGCTGCGGCATCCACCCTGTTGCCAAGACAACCCGGCCATTTCTTCCCACGGTTGTCACATTTGGGTAAGCCCACCACCTGAGATTGAAAGTGGTGGATGGATCCCCAGATCCCCAGACCATGAGCCACCCCCTCCCCCCACGGTCTGGAAATGACTCAGCTGCCCCATCGTCTCCCTGCATGCCTCTCCGCTTTCCAATCACAGTGACGCGCTCCAATTCCTGGTGACGGCAGAGTGTTTCTGACTCCTAAGCTCTCCCTGGACGGTGTCCTTTCCCTATTGGAAAGCATCCTCCATGGGTAATTTTTCTACCCATCAAGGTCTCACTTATCTTTAATCAAAATGTAAAAGGTCCCTTTCTCCATGAAGTATTTCCAGCTGGAATCCGCCTGCCCATGCAGGAGAGGCAGGAGATACGAGCTCAGTTTCTAGGTCAGGAAGATCCTCTGGAGGAGGAAATGGCACCCCGTTCCAGTATTCTTGTCTGGGAAATCCCATGGACAGAGGGGCCTGGTGGGCTCCTCCCACAGGATTGCAAAGAGCTGGACATAGCTGAGCAACTGAACACACACAGAAATCACCGCCTTTGCCGCAGCTTATCACACTCGGGTTTTCTTTATGTCAGTGTTAGGAGTGTTCAAGTCTGTCTATGTCTCATGTCCTCCTTGAGGTCACACGCGATATTTTCACATGTATTTGTACCCCTCTCTCCTCACAGGGTCAACTCTAATAAATATACAGTAGGTGCTGAATAAATGTTTGCAGTTGACAAAGATGGCAAGTAGTATAGAAGTTTCACTATATTTTCAGGAACAAGGACTCATGTGCTTCAGAGAAATATTGAATCTTTTCAGATTTCACCAGCATTCAGCTTTTAATGGTATTCCTAAACACACAGACTCTATGGAGCAGTGGGGATATTGAAGTTCAAAGAGACAAAGAAATCAGGTTGAAGATGGTAAGTGATCAGACTCTTAAGGGAATTCGAGCATTTCCTCATTTCTGGACTGGAATAGAAATGTCTGTAATACAGATATTTAAACCTTTTCTGAGTGGATAGGTGGGGGAGGTTCACCGAACTGCCTGGAGCAGGGCCCTCGGGGGTGAACTTGATGTGATTGTAAAGGTCATATCTAACCCCAGAGCTGCAGATTCCAGGGTAGCACATCTGCTTTTGATTGCATGGGTTCTGAGCACTGGGCTTAGGGCAGGACGCCATCTGAAGGAGGAAATCCTAAGCCTGTCTGCAGGCCTGGATGTTCCCACAATGGGAGACCAGCTAAGCCCCGTGGCCGCAGAAAAGACACTGGAGCTTTGTCTCTGAGGCCCCACACGTGGAGGACTTTGCAGCCCACTGGGGCCTCTCAGAACCAATGAAATAGAGCAGGCGGAGATGCAAAGCCAGAGAAAGTGGATCTGACAGTAGTCTGAGATGACTGTTTGGAACACGGGTTAACGTTGTCGTTGAGAGGGAAGGCTGGGAGTCAGCATCAGACCCGCACAGTAACTCTGGTAACTCCATTCACTGGCCCTTGTGTGACCTGGGGAAGCTCGCTGGTTCCCTGTTTGTCAAATGCAAGTTTACGGAGAAAACGCGTGCCAAGCATTTAGGACAGTGCCTATGACTTTCCATTCAGTGGCATTTGGCTATTATTTTATAATTTAACTCCGGCTTGCTCCATCTGGGGAGATAGCATGACTCTAAATGCTTTGAAATTTGAAAGAAAGGAAGAGAAAAAACACCACCCAGAGTGCTGTTTAGAATAGTGGAAGTCGACTCAGACGAGCAGCCCGGCTCCCTGCTGGGCACAGATGTGAGGGCCCCCTCCTCGGGCAAGTGCACTTACTACCCAGCGAGAGCCAGCCAGGGCCACTGAGTCATGTGAGCGGAGGCAGCGAAAGCTGCACAAACATATGCAGCAGGAACAGGCACAAGGAGGTGATGCGGGCCCCAGGACGTCCCCAAGGCTACAGGGGACCCAGATTCCTTGGAACGCTGCAGAGGGGAGCACTGTGTAAACAGGAGATCAAGACAATGGCCTGGCTGGCCCTTCAGCGTGATAAATGTTTGTCCTGAATGTGTAACAGGAGTCAGACCACCACCATCTTTCTGTAGTCTGAGTTTTAAGAGGACCCGGGAGAAAATGCACTGGTGTGAGTTTGGGGAAGTCCTTTCAGCTGGCTTGTCTCCCTGGTGGCTGAACCCACCTTCCATGGGCAGACAGCCCCCTGCATTTTCAAAGCCCAGCCTGCCTGCCTGACCCCTCCTGAGCAAGGAGACACCGAGAGACTGCCAGAGGCTGTTAGCCTCTTAAGCCAGCTCGGGGACCCCTCCCCCACGGCGTGGGAAAGAGGGGCCTGCCTAGTCCAAATTACTCCCCTCATCCCGGGACCACCGGAGACCATGTCTGTTCGCTCAGAAAAGGGGGAGTTTAACGGGCAGGGGAACAGGGTGACCAGGTGTGCTCAGGGTCGTAAAACCCAAACAAGTTTCGCATAAGCAGCTCATCTTTCTACGTTTGCTACCAATGTTGGTTGCACTCACGCCAAAGCCCCTTCTCCTTGGCTGTTACTTATTCTGTCCCTCACTGCCTTGTCTTGGGTATTTTCTCATAAAAGCATATAATATAGAAGGGAAAACATTTCCTGTTAAAAGTCCTAAAACATGTGGCTTCTTTGGTTTCTGCTTTCGAGTGAAGTTGGCAGATTTTTATGACTCAAATAGTCTCCCTGGACAGATAGACACAGACAGATTGAATAATACAGATTGAAGTATATATATGTATATATATATATATATATATATACACACACACATATATATCCATACTCTGATGGATGAAAAGTTTGCTGGGATGATTGAAAGAGCTCTCTAAGATCTAGTGATCTTCTACTTCATCACGAGAGCCTCAAATGTTAGCACCTCTTTTTGATCATTTACCATCCTGTCTTTTCTGTCAGAAGTTCCAAATTAACGTTTGATGCTCGCTCATGTTTGCATTTCCCTTAGAAAGTATTACCGATGAAACCAGTTGTCTGAGAATATTTGAATTGCTTTGTTTTTGTTGTCTGGCCTTTGCATTGAAGTGTTTGGGGCCAGAAAGTGATTATTAACATCATACCCGAGAGAAATACTCAGACCAGCTTGAATAAGTGTCCAAAAGGAAAGGGCAGAGGCCAGTTCTAGGAGCCCAGTGTTGGTCAGGGTGGAAGACACGGGTGACGGCTGAAAGTCCAGATGGTTTGGGAGGATCTCAGATGTGTGCGTGTTTGTGTGTGTAAGTGTGAATGTAAACGCATGTGTGGCAAGGCTGGGGCGTGATGCTGATGATGACGATGATGTGATGTTGCCAATGACTAGGCTTTCAGGATGCCATCTGTATGGGTGCCCATCCATGGTCTATTCGGAAAATCTGTGCCAATACCCTGCAGTGCCTCTGCAAGTCACAGTAAACTTCAGCACTGCTTGCCTGGGGGCTCAGATGGTCAAGAATCTGCCTGCAGTGCAGGAGACCTGGGTTTGATCGCTGGGTAGGGAAGATTCTCTGGAGAAGGATCTGGAGAAGGATTCTTGTCTAGAGACTCCCTCGGACAAGTGAGCCTGGCAGGCTACAGTCCATGAGGTTGCAAAGAGGCAGACACGACTGAGCGACTAAGACAGACACTCACAGCACAGTTAACTGCAGGAATTTTGACAAGGTAGTGCCTTGGAGGGTCCTGAGCCCCAGAGGCTTTGCTCCCTGTTCTGGATTTTCCTGTGGTGAGTTATCTGGAGCCCTGTGGACTGGAGTTCATGGCACAAGGGTTGATCATTGAGGCCCGAGCCAAAGGCACTCAGCAAATTCAGATCTCAGCTGGTGAAGGGGGCTGGTGGATGCCGGACCCAACGCAGTGCTTTCAGCCACTTCTGTTGGGTGCAATTTGAGCTGGTCCCCTCTATACTCAGCTTCCTGTCTTTGAGCTCTCAGACACATGTTTCTTAGGGTGTGGTTGCATAGACTAAATAAAATAATGCCCATGTCATCTTTTTAGAAAGTAATAGATATTTTTCTATCATGTGTTGGATTTTGCAGAGGGTGCACTGCACGCACGGAGAGCCAGTCATCCCGAGAAGACGCATGAGGAGCGGTAACCTGGGCATGCAGAACCACACTCTGTGATGCCGCTCGTTCCTTCCAGACGCTTTTATCCAGTGCCTTCTCTGTGCTTTGCTTAATGCAGCGAGGAAACAAATATGAAACAGATCCTGATCCCTATGGTTCAATGTTTTTAGTTTTGCTGAGCAAATTAACAAGGTCTTAGTTTCCCAGAAAGCAGAAGATTTGAGGGCTGTTTTTATATCAGAGAATCGTTTGGGCTGAACTGTGTTCCCCCGACTTTATATGCTGAAGTCCTAGTTCCCCAGAATACCATTGTATTTGGGGATAAGTATTGGGTGATGGCAGCCATGAAATTAAAAGACGCTTACTCCTTGGAAGGAAAGTTATGACCAACCTAGACAACATTTTAAAACACAGAGACATTACTTTGCCAATAAAGATCCATCTAGTCAAGGCTATAGTTTTTCCACTGGTCATGTATGGATGTGAGAGTTGGACTGTGAAGAAAGCTGAGCACCGAAGAATTGATGCTTTTGAACTGTGGTGTTGGAGAAGACTCTTGAGAGTCCCTTGGACTGCAAGGAGATCCAACCAGTCCCTTCTGAAGGAGATCAACCCTGGGATTTCTTTGGAAGGAATGATGCTAAAGCTGAAACTCCAGTACTTTGGCCACTTCATGTGAAGAGTTGACTCATTGGCAAAGACTCTGATGCTGGGAGGGATTGGGGGCAGGAGGAGAAGGGGACGACAGAGGATGAGATGGCTGGATGGCATCACCGACTCAATGGACGTGAGTTTGAGTGAGTGATGATGGAGGGAGTTTGAGGGAGTTGGTGATGGACAGGGAGGACTGGCATGCTGTGATTCATGGGATCTCAAAGAGTTGGACACGACTGAGCGAATGAACTGAACTGAACTGATTCATTAAGATAATTAAGGTAAAATGAGGTCTGTCGGGTGGGCCCTAGTCTGGTGTCCTTATGAGAAGAGATTAGGACACACACATGCACATAAAGATACAGAGAGAAGGTGCCTCTCTACAAACCAAAAAGAGAGGCCTCAGAAGAAAGCAGCCCTGCTGCCCACCTTGATCTTGGACTTCTAGCCTTGGGAATTTTAAAAAAGAATTTGTAAGCCCTTGGGTATGTGGTACTTTGCCATGACAAGCATAACAAACTAGTACAGAAATGCATGCAAGGAAGCAGGAGTGAGTGGGGACTGGAAGAAGAACATATGAAGCGGGGGTGACCAAAGCTATGTGCAACGGTTCGGCTGAGTGGGCGCAGTTCTCAAAGAGGCCTGACGTATGGTCACTTTTCACTGAGAAGCAGAGGATACAGGGAGACGATTTATTCTCAGACTCTGGCCTCCCGCTGGCCAGCTTCCTCTACAGGCCGTCGGTCCCCCTGTGCCTCCAGGCGGTGCAGCCACGTGCTCTGAGCAGGGTCTGTGCCTCGCTGTCACAGGGAAGCTGGTTGAGATGAAAGGGGCGCTGGGCACTGGGAGGGGAGGCTGCCGTGGAGCCCGCGCGGAGCTGCAGCAAAGCCTGGGTGAGTGAACCTGGAGTCGCGTGAGTGGGTGTTAGCCCGGCCACTGGGATTCTGGGAGGCTTCCTGAGAATGTGGGAAGGCAGAGAGGCATGGGTGGGTGCGAGCTATTGGTGTTCGCTGTAGCTGGAGCCCAGCACGTTTGGCAAGGGCTGCTGGGAGGTGAGATTAGAGAGGCCACAGCAGTGAGATCCCCAGAGCCTTGAAAAGATAACACACTGGGGTTCTGTCTTGAAAATAACGAGGTGTCATTAGAACAGAGCCTTTAAGTGAGGGTGATGCGGCTGAGCCTGCGCTCAGAAAGAGCGCTGGAAAAGCGTGTCTTACTGGCGGCTGCAGGGCTCAACCTGAGTGCGGCTTCTGCCCAGGCATCCGCCCTGCCCAACCGTGCACCTCCCTCTCCTCCTCAGGAAGGACAGCAGACGCGCCTGCAGCCCAGCCTCAGTGCTGAATCCACGACGCTGCGAGACTGACTGACTGTGGTGACCTGAGAGCTCAGGCCTGCCCTGCGCTCATAGAGCTTGTGATTTAGTGGGAGCCAGGGGCTGCGGGAGGGAACAGGACTCAGTCCTTCTTCAGGGACTGGGAAGGGGAGGACCATAAAATAACGCTTGCCTTCAGTTACTCTCTCTCCAGAGAAGGACTTCCCTATGGCGTGAGACCCTCGCCCCAGTCAGCACTCCGCACCACTCCAGCCATGTCTGTGAAGAAGGCTCTGCCTCAGCGCGCCAGTCACCCGTTTATTTCTCAGACACATTGGGTCAACTCCTTCGTAAGTTTTTAGCTCTATCACCTACGGGGATGAAGGGCCTGGTGAAGGAACTCAAAGGTTCTTTCTGAGAGGAAAAGGCTTCAGGTCCCTGAGAGCAGACCGTGTCCTTGCGGGATCCCAGAGGGAAGAGGAGAGAAAGAGGAGAGCCGTGGTCAGCTGCAGGGACGCAATGGTCAGAGGGCTTGATCGAGATGTCCACAGTGGTGGGAAGGAGTTCAGTCCTGGGGCCCCCGGGGAGGCTCTGTCCCCGAGATTGGCAAGGATGCCCTGCCTCCCTAAGCCTCCCACCTCGGCTGTACCCAGTGTCAGGGCTACAAGGCGTCAGCTCCCCACAGTCACATCCAGCTCACGCCCTGCACTCCTGATCTGGTGACTCCTGGATGCAGATACTCCTGGATGCAGACACTCCTGGATGCAGACACTCCTGGGTGCAGATACCTGGACCCAAGTGTCCCTGCTGCCTTCTCCTTGCTAACAGGTCAAGACCAAGCCAGGCCCAGAGAGCAATGAGGACTTCTGGCTTTGCCACTGCAGACCCATCAATGGGTATCGAGTAGAGAATTTCAGGAGTGGGGGCAGGAATATTCCACATGGTCCAACTCTAGTCTCTGCTGCTCATTTATAACTCTCTTCAGTTCCCACAAAAACAACAAACCAGACAATACCACCACACAGCAAAGGAGCCTTCTGCAGACCCCTTATAAACATCAAGCGTCAGCTGGCTTCGTGGTAAAGAATCTGCCTGGAATTCAGGAGACATGGGTTCAATCCCTGGGTTGGGAAGATCCCCTGGAGAAGGAAATGGAAACCCACTCCAGGATTCCTGCCTGGAGAATCTCATGGATAGAGGAACCTGACGGGCTACAGTCCATAGGGCTGCAAAGAGTCAAACCTGACTGAACACATTTATGTATTTAATTTAAATGAAAAGAATTTTGTTTCCTGGCTTCACTCCTGACTTTCTGATTACTGGGCAGTGCTGCAGCTATGAAATCTGAAAGATGAAGGACAGAAGTCATGGTCAAGCGCGCTGGAGACTATACTCCTACTTGAGAGTGCTGCCTCTAAGTCAGATGGNTGGGAGGGGTGGGAAGTGGGGTTTAGAATTCTGTTCATTATTTCAAAAGGGAAATACTTCAAATCTTCAATCACCATTTACTAAGCACTTACTATGTGCCAGGCACTAAATGGCGGAAAGAAGAAATGTTATAAAAAGAAGCAGTATTTCACTGCTATTCTTGGGAAATTCAGTCTAGTGGGAGAGACATATAGACACATAGTTACCTAAAGGTGGTAGCAGCCACCGCAGGGAGCTCCGCTGCTGGGTTCTGAGAGAGAGGGCGGCGATTCAGCAGCAGTTCCCCAGGCTGGGAAGGAGGGTGGGTATTTCCAGCAGAATCAACAGGAGCATGGCATCTCAGTGCCCGGAGGGCTGGAGGGCAGGGAGCAGTGGGGCAGGGGAGAGACTGCAGAACAGGGAGGTCTACATGCTCTGAGGAAGAGCTGGGGTTTGTTTCTACAGGCAGTAGGGAGCAGTACTGCAGAATGTTCTAAAGCAGGGAAATTGGAACGAACATTTTAGAGCTACACACATCTCACTGTGAATATTTGAGAGCCAGGGCTGTGGAGAGTGGGTCAGAACCAGTCTCATGGCTGAGGGATGGCAGTGTCTATCCGTCCTAACAGCAGCTAAGCTCAGAACTCATGGAGGTTCTCATGAGTCCTTTCATTTCTGAACTGTTCCTCTCTTTTTCTCTTTCTGAAAGACTTTCTTATTATATTCCTCACAGGTATTCCAAGGCCAGTTTTCTTCCACAAATCTCACTTTTCAAACTTGTCCCTTCTTTACTGTACTGGACACACACTCCGACGCTATTTTGAAAAAAGCCCCGAACAGCTAGAGAAACAACAAAGCGGTGAGGTTCTCTGCCTAACTCACATTTTTAAAGGATACTCAGTGTGTCCACCTGGCCTTGACTCTGACTGGGACACGTACCCCTGTGGCCCTTCCTGGAAGGAGGTTTGATCCTGTGCTAACCCTGCCAGAAGCCTCTCTCCGTGGAATAGCTGGGGCATTCCCACTGGCGGAGTCTCAGAGGCCAAGCTCTCCTCACCTCTGAAATATGCCTCCCAGTGCTGAGGTCACAGCCTGGCTTCCTGCTCACCTGTCTCACCTGGATTAAAAAGTCTCAGAGTTCACTCTTAAATAAACCTAAGGGCAAACCTCATCGTTTCCTTTTTAGCAAGAAGAAAGCCAAGTCTGGGCCCTGCAGAAATCAGGGATGCCTTAATGACTGAGGTGGTGAAAGCATTTCAGAAGCATGGGTTTGGTTTCTCCAAAGCCAGCACAGGCTCTTGTTCGGTCACAGCCCCCCCTGCTCCCCGGCTTCCTTGCATGCGGCACTCAATTCTTACTCCCAGCTTTTCCTTGGTTACATCTCACCCATCCTCAGGGCCTTGGCTCTGACTCCACCTCTGAGAAGCCTGTTCTCATGATGCAGCCACAGACATCTCACTTGCCTTGCGCTCCTCTGGGTTTTATTAACCACAGTTAACAATTAACCTTGAACTACAGTCGCAGACAAACTCGGAATCCCAGAGATGTTCTCATCATGGGCTCTGTGCTGCGGGTGCCAGGACCAACAGCCTGCCCTCTGCTGCCACGTCCAGTACACAGGTGTGGGGGTTATCACCAGCCTGCAGCGCTGGGCAGAGCATTGCTCCTCTGGAGGATGTAGGGAGGGCTACCATGAACTGTGCTAAGGAGGGTATAGCATGCTGTAATCTTACAAAACAGAACAGTGGGAAGGGTTGGGTTTGCAATTAAATAGACCTAATTTCAAAAACTAGCTCTGCATAAGTCATCAAGTGAAAGTGAAAGTCACTCAGTCGAGCCCAGCTCTTTGTGACCACATGGACTATAGCCCACCAGGCTCCTCTGTCCATGGAATTCTCCAGACCAGAATATTGGAGCAGGTAGCCATTGCCTTCTTCAGGAGATCTGCCTAACCCAGGGATTGAACTCAGGTCTCCTGCGTTGCGGGCAGATCCTTTACTGTCTGAGCCACCAGGGAAGCCCCATAGCTCACCAGGAAAATTCAAATTAAGAACAAATGGAGAGAGAATTACACTGATTTAAATTAAAAAAGGAAAACAAAGAACTGGACACACCAAGTGCTGGGAGGTGCAGGGTGACTGACTTCCGGTCTGTTGCTGTGGTGGAGTCACTTCAGGAAGATAAGCTGAATTCGAACTTTTGGTTCACCCCAATTTTTGACTGTTATGACTTCAACAATACGTGAACTGTGAACATCCAGATGTTCGAGCTGGTTTCAGAAAAGGCAGAGGAACCAGAGGTCAAATTGCCAACATCCGCTGGATCATCAAAAAAAAGCAAGAGAGTTCCAGAAAAACATCTATTTCTGCTTTATTGACTATGCCAAAGCCTTTGACTGTGTGCATCACAATACACTGTGGAAAATTCTGAAAGAGATGGGAATACCAGACCACCTGACCTGTCTCTTGAGAAACCTGTATGCAGGTCAGGAAGCAACAGTTAGAACTGGACATGGAACAACAGACTGGTTCCAAATAGGAAAAGATGTATGTCAAGGCTGTATATTGTCATTCTGCTTATTAAACTTATATGCAGAGTACATCATGAGAAACGCTGGGCTGGAAGAAGCACAAGTTGGAATCAAGATTGCCGGGAGAAATATCAATAACCTCAGATATGCAGATGACAACACCCTTATGGCATAAAGTGAAGAGGAACTAAAAAGCCTCTTGATGAAAGTGAAAGAGGAGCGTGAAAAGGTTGGTTTAAAACTTAACATTCAGAAAACTAAGATCATGGCATCTGGTCCCATCACTTCATGGGAAATAGATGGGGAAACAGTGGAAACAGTGGCTGATTTTATTTTTCTGGCCTCCAAAATCACTGCAGATGGTGACTGCAGCCATGAAATTAAAAGATGCTTACTCCTTGGAAGGAAAGTTATGACCAACCTAGACAGCATATTAAAAAACAGAGGCATTACTTTGCCAACAATGGTCTGTCTAGTCAAGGCTATGGTTTTTCCAGTAGTCATGTATGGATGTGAGAGTTGGACTACAAAGAAAGCTGAGCACTGAAGAATTGATGCTTTTGAACTGTGGTGTTGGAGAAGATTCTTGAGAGTCCCTTGGACTACAAGGAGATCCAACCAGTCCATTCTATAGGAGATCAGTCCTAGGTGTTCATTGGTAGGACTGGTGTTGACGCTGAAACTCCTGTACTTTGGCCACCTAAAGTGAAGAGCTGACTCATTTGAAAAGACCCTGATGCTGGGAAAGATTGAAGGTGGGAAGAGATGGGGATGACAGAGGATGAGATTGTTGGATGGCATCACCAACTCAATGGACACGAGTTTGAGTAAACTCTGGGAGTTGGTGATGGACAGGGAGGCCTGGCATTCTGTAGTCTATGGGGGTCACGAAGTGTTGGACATGACTGAGCAAGTGAACTGAACTGAACTGAACTGATGAATCAAGTTGCTGGGAACATGTTTGATGTGCCTTTGGTGGACACAAGAGCCCCTTTATGTTGGAGATATACCCGGGTGTGAAA
The DNA here is from genome assembly GCA_006410875.1 of Neotragus pygmaeus. Classification (NCBI taxonomy): domain Eukaryota; kingdom Metazoa; phylum Chordata; class Mammalia; order Artiodactyla; family Bovidae; genus Neotragus; species Neotragus pygmaeus. Next base: position 642,816 of record SJYV01026152.1, read on the forward strand.
CTTTGTTTGGAAATGCATTTAATACACCTAACCTACCAAACATCATAGCTTAGTCTAGCCTACCTTAAACAGGCTTGGGACACTTACGTTGGCCTACAGTTGGGCAAAATCATATAACACAAAGCCTACTTTCAGTAAAGTGTTGATTATCTCGTGTAATTTATTGAATGGGCTTCCCTGAACACTCAGTGGTAAAGAATCACCCTGGAATGCAGGAGACACAGGAGAGACATGAGTTTGATCCCTGGGTCAGGACGATCCCCTGGAGGAGGAAATAGCAACTGCCTCCAGTATTCTTTGCCTGGAGAACTCCATGAAGAGAGGAACCTGGCAAGATATAGTCCACAGGGTCGTGGAGTCAGACATGACTGGGCACGATCTATGCAATTTATTGAATGCTGTACTGAAAGGGAAAAGCAAAGCAGCTTTTGTACTTCTGGCTGTACGATGGTTGTCAGTGTGTCAGTTATTAACCCTCATGATCCCGAGGTTGAGTGGGAGCTGAAGCTCAGCATCGTCCGAATTTTGAACTACGTATTGCTTGCCCAGGTAAAGATCAACATTCAAAGTACTGATTCTTCTACTGAATGCAATTGCTTTCGGTCCATCATAATGCAGGACAATCATTAAGTCAAACCATTTTAAGTCAAGGGCTCTGTATGTATATCAAAGAAACTGCAGAGCTGTAGGACTTGTGATGTCCAGCATTGTATGTGGAGGGAGGGTGACAATCTTGCCAGAATGTGTGGTCGGAATTGTCACAGCTAACACTGCCTTCTGGGTGTCTGACTGTATCCATCCATCAACTTTGGTCTTGTAAGAAACCACCCCAAAATTTAGTGACTTCACCAATTTCACCTATAGTACTCACCGTTATAGGTCTGTCTGGCAACTCTGCTGCTCAGGGCTAGCTCAGCTGATGGAGCAGGGCTGAGACTGCGTGGTCAGCTGACAGGTTGGGTAGGGCCCGCCTCTGCTGCTTGACTGGTGGTCGGCTTGATGTTGGTTTAGGAAGAGGGGAGGCTGAATCATGGGTATCCCATAATCTAGGTAACAAGCTGGGCTTGTTCCCATGGGTTCTGGAAGTCCCACAGGCGAGAGCAGAGCCTTGCACTGGGTGCTCGGGCCAGCAGGCAACCGACACATATCACCTGTGCTACATGCTACTAACTGAAGCCTCAGACCAGCTGAGGTGCCTGGGGTGGAGAAAGACAGCCCACTCCTGGATGGTGGATACAGAGAAGGGAGGAACCCTGGCTATTTAGAAATGGCTCCTACTGCTTGCTCTGTGTCATGAGCTCTGTAAATCATCTTTGGGTCTATTTCTTACTGGCTCCCAGGTAACAGAGAGGAAGGGGTGCAGCTCTATGCTCCCTTTTTGTTCCTGTTGTGGAAGTCAGGAAAACAAAATCTGCCATTAACAGCATGCCACCAGGGTGTCCGCCTGAGAAAGAGGTTTTTCATTTTCCATGGAAAGCTTTTAAAATGACATTTCCTTGGAACCATCAGTTATAAGCATAAATATGGGAGTTCAAATGGAATATTCAGTTTTCACAGCTGTATCTGTGCTAAATTTAAAAGGACAGAAAAACAAAGAGAAAAAAAAAAATGACCCATGGCTTTTTGCAACAGCATGGAGGCCCCGGGAAGGAGTCTTTCCAATGCTGTGAGGCCTGCTCGGTGACTCCGTCGTTTCCAGATTGGACTCTCTTAATTAACCGTGGCTGGATTTCTGCGCTTTTACTCTCTGGCTGGTGTTTTATATTTTTGTTCTAGTGCCCACATGAGCATCCTCTGGCAGTAAAACATTCGGGGAGAAGTTATAAAAACATGTCATCTTGGTTATAACGTCTGACTAATTGATTTTTGAGAATCGCTTAATTGTATGACTTTCGTTAACTAAACAACAATGCCTGTTTTCACACCCCTGAAATTAGCTCATACTATTTCATGACCTGCCCCTGCTGAGACGCACTCCATATTTCTGACCGTAAATCTGGCCTCTGCCGAGGCTTGCATATTTGTTCCAGCTTTGTTGTGGTGATTTTACTACATTGGTTGGTTTTTTCCCCTTCCAATTTATGGTGGGCAATAAACATGGAGAAAGGTTTAAGCGGAGAAAGTGTTTGTTTCCAAACTGTGTGAGCTGAATTTTTGATTTCTTGCTTAAATAAAATAATAAAAGGTGGCTTTCTTCACTTCTTGGCCCAACATGGATCTCTGTTGGTTCCACTTAAATGGTATGTGAAAGAAACATGAGCTTGTGACCTTTTTTTTTTTTTTAAACAGAGATCTCCAAAAGCTCTGCTGAGTTAGATTAATTGCCTGGAAGTTTCACAGGAGTCTATGTTAGTTACAAGGAGATTTTAATGTGGAAAGTCAAGATGATAGGCATGTGGGAAGCGAGGCTAGGAGAGGCCTGGGAGAGAAGGATGAGTGGAAGGAGGAAAATAAAGCCACTTCAGATCAGTGGGAAAGATCTGTTTGGTATAGAGCAAAAAAGTGGGGGCGAGGACTGGGAATATTTCCCCAGATCGTGGCTTAAGCTACAAAGAAGAGGGGAAGGAAAAGGTCATATTCCACTTTTTCTTCTCTGGAATTTGCCTGATTGATCAAAAGCCTACCCACCATGTCGGTATGCAGGGTTGAGCTATAAGATCCCTAGAAAAAGTCACAAGCTGAGATGTTTGAAGGAACCCTTGGTTTTCTAGAGCTCAGCTTGAGGCCGTTGCCTTTTTCTTCCTTAACATACAGGAAGCCCGTGTGCTTAGTCGCTTCAGCGGTTTCTGACTCAGTGTGATCCTGTGGACTGCAGCCCTCCAGGCTCCTCTGTCCATGGAACTCTATAGGCGAGAGTACTGGGGTGGGGTGCATTTTCTCCTCCAGGGCACCTTCCTGACCCAGAGATCGAACTCGTCTCCAGCATCTCCTGCACTGGCGGGTTACATGGATTGATTTCTCAATATTGAGATAGGCTTGCATTCCTGGAATAAGTCACACTTGGTCATGACATATATCCTTTTATATATTTCTGAACTCTCTTTGCTAATATTTGAAGGATTTTTGCCATGATGAGAGAAGGAAAGGAGAACTCAGAAACGGGCCTTCCCCTGAGCTGTGGGCAAACCCTGGACTGAGGACGTTTCTGGCTGGCAGGGCCTCATCCTGGATAGGATGAGGAATCCTGCTGTGACTCTGTGCCAATGTGGTGAGTGAAAACACGGAATGAGGGGCAGAGCTGAGTGTTCTCATCCGGGCCGTTCATTCTTGCAAAAACAAACAAACAAAAATGTCCAAGGCTTTGTGTGATTCTCAAGGGAAGATGTCAACCACAGGGCACTGAGACTGCATTCCAGTCTGGATCGCAAACAAGACCCCAGAAGATCCACAGGAGCCAACCTTCCCACACCCTTTCAGTAGCAAGAGAAACATTCTTAGCAACTTCCATTGAGCAGAAATGAAGCACTTGCAGGAAAGCGATCCCCTCGGCTGTCAACACCTATTCCCCTGCCCCCAGTCCATCGCAGCCACCGGTGTGAGGGTCAAGCATGTTCATTCCAGGAGGGCCTCCTTCTGCCTCAGTCTAGGCACTTTTCCTGACCCCCTGGTGATGTCGGCCTTGCTGTGTGCCTTTGACCTAATTCCCTGCGCTGACCCCTGAACTGGCAACCCCCTTAATACCTACAGTGACCATACGGCTTATCTTTCCAAGGGGCATTTTGAAAGTGTTTGAACCGTAACAACAGGCCTATTCTGGAACAGCTTTGGGCAGACAAGCACATAAATTTGACCTCATGCTTCAGGTACTGTGGAGCCTGGACTCTGGATTGTTCGTGCCAGCCCCTGCTCCCCTTCATGGTGGCCCCCAAGTTCTACTTGCACCCTGAGCCCCCTTTTTCCTCTTCCAGAAGCCCAAACAGCTGTCCCAATCTCAAATCACTAACAATTCGTTATCTGACCCTGGAATCGCACTGAGGATCCTGTAGGCCCACAGAGACTTCTGTTCACACCAGACTGAGATATGCTTGGATGTCGCTTTTCTGGTTTTGCCTTCTGTGGCCTCCTCCAACCTTCTGGATTCACTTTAGCTGAGTCACTGTGTCCTCACCACTCTTCCTGCACAGACCCTTTGGCACCTACACACCCCGTGGCAGCCTGTTGGGAACACACTTCTTGTTAGTGATACAGGGATGAACTGAATGAGCCTCCACTGATTTGAAACCTGAGTGTTCTCAGTAGGAGACCCAAAAGCAACCTCACTCTTGTCTCTACTATTTATACCTGCTGAGACATGAGCTCCATGTTAGAGGCTAGACCGCGACAGATGAGGGAAGAAAGTTCCCATCGTCTCTTGAGAGTAGCNTGATTTGAAACCTGAGTGTTCTCAGTAGGAGACCCAAAAGCAACCTCACTCTTGTCTCTACTATTTATACCTGCTGAGACATGAGCTCCATGTTAGAGGCTAGACCGCGACAGATGAGGGAAGAAAGTTCCCATCGTCTCTTGAGCGTAGCCTGGGCTGGGCGACCAGATGTAGCCAGAGCTTAACTTGACTTCCTTTCACAAGAGCATGGTTAAGAATATCCTGGACACTGAAAATGGGAACTCGAGTAGCTCTCTGCACCTATGTTCACAGCAGCCCCACTCACAAGACCCAAGAGGTTGGAAACAACTCAGTGTTCAGTGAAGGGTCACCAATAAAAAGATGCGATATATCCACACAGTGAAGCATTATTCAACCCTAAAAAAAGAATGAAATCCTGACACGTGCTGCAATATATAAGAAGCTTAGAAACATGCTGAGTGAAATAAGCTGAACACAGAAGGGTGAATATTGGGTGATTCCACCCGTGTAAGGTGCCTGGAATAGTCAAATGCAGAGAGACAGAAAGGAGAATCGGGTTGCTGAGGGGAGAGGTGAACGGGGAGTGAGCGTTGAACGGCAACAGGATTTCAGTTTGGGAAGATGAAGGTCTGGAGGTGGATGGCGGTCACTAAGTTGTGTCCAACTCTTTGTGACCCCATGGACTGCAGCACGTCAGGCTCCCTATCCTTCACTACAGGAAACTGGAGTTTGCTTAAACTCATGTCCATTGAGTCCGTGATGCCATCCAACCATCTCATCCTCTGTCACCCCCTTCTTCCCTGCCTTCAGTCTTTCCCAGCATCAAGGGGTTTTCCAATGAGTCAACTCCTCACATCAGGTAGACAAAGTGTTGGAGCTTTAGCTGATGAATATTCAACAGTCCTCATAATAAATATTCAGGGTGTATTTCCTTTAAGTTTGATCTGGTTTGATCTCCTTGCAGTTCAAAGGACTCTCAAGAGTTTTTTTTTTCAACAGCACAGTTCAGAAGAAATAAGTCTTTGGCACTTGGATGATGGTGATGGTTGCACAATAATGCAGATGTAGTTAACGCCACTGAAGTGTGCACGTAGAATGCTTAAGATGGTAAATTGTACACTGTGTGGATTTTACTACAATTTGAAAAACTGTTCTGGAGGTTCACCTAAGGAGTACCATTTTGTTTGCTTGCTAAAGGCGTTTCTACCCCCACCCTCTTGCCCTACTCACCTTCTCCCCTTTTCTGGCAGCCCCTGCCAGCTGGCCTTAGCCTGTATTATCAGCCACCTGTGCTGATAAAGCCCTGTTTGCTGCCTCTGGAGAATAGTTCATGGACGTGTGACAGAGCCTGACTCTGCCCCGGGAGAGGCAGCTTGCTCCTCATCTCTGAGGTGACTTTGAAGGCCCTCGCTGGCAGGCGTGGGGCTTTCTCTTACTCCTGTGTGGCATGGGGCTGCAGGGCAGAGGTACAGTATTTGGCAAGCCAAGCTCTGAGATGCCGCATACACTGCCTTCCAGCCCAGGCACTGTTGCTAAGCACATTTACTTTCCACATCAGCTGGGCATCCCTCCTTGACACAGCCGATGTGTTCAGGGCCCTCCTGGTGCTGTTAGGGTGAGTCTGGGAAGGCACACACAGGTGAAAGCAGGATGGGGCTTCGGTGCTCCTTTGATTGCACTCATCTCACACACTAGTTAACGATCAAAATTCTCCAAGCCAGGTTCAGCAACANCTTGAGATATGCCAACAGAAATTTCCCAAACTGAAATACAAAGGGAAAGAGAATACTAATCAAAGAAGAACAGAACATTCAAGAACTGGGAGGCAATTTAAACAGGTGCAGTGAGTGTGTGATGGGTCAGAGGCCAGTAGGGACACATCTGAGGTGATGATGGCAGAATTTCCCAAAATCAATGACAGACTCCAAACCACAGATCCAGGAAAATCAGAGAACAGCAAACAGGATAAATACCCAAATTTTATACCTAGACATGTTGCATTCAAACTGCAGAAAATAAAAGACAAAGAGCTAGAAGGAAAAAAATGCCTTGCCTTTAGAGGAGTAAGGATAAGAATCATGTTAGACTTCTTTTCAGAAATTATCCTTGTTTTTATCCAGAATGAAATATTTAATGTGTTAAATTCTGCCTAGAATTCTGTAAGCAATAAAATTATTATTCAATAGTGAAAGAGAAATAAAGACTTTTTCAGACAAACAAAAGTTGAAGGAATTTGTCCCTAGTAAATTTGCCTTTTGTTAATGATAAAATAAGTTTTTCAGAGATGAAATAGAAATTCAGATCTATGAAAAAAAAAGTAAGGTCATTATAGAAGAAATAAGTAAAGGTAAAATAAAAGCATATTTTTTAAATGTACAGTTGTTCTAATAAATAGCTGCTCAAAATAATCATAACAATGTGTTGGGTGATTATAGCTTGTAAAATATAGTGAATAGAAAGCAGTAACAAATACAGTAGACAACAATCCAAATATATCATTTTAAATGTCAGTGATCTAAATATACCACTTAGAAGACAGCAACTGACACAATGGAATAAGAAAAAAACAAGCTCTGTGTTGTCTACAAGAAAGTCACTTTAAAAATAGACACAGATATATTAAAAGTAAAAAGATAGATAAAGATACACTATTCTAACAAAAATCAAAAGAAACTTCGAGCAGCTATATTAATTTCATGCAAAGCTGACTTCAAAATAAGAAAAATCGTCAGGGATGAAGAGAAATATCACACAACACAGGGCCAGTTCTCCAAGAAAACACAATACTTAATATGTACACACCTCACAACAGAGGGTCAAAACATATGAGACAAAAGCTGGTATAACCGCAAAGAGAAACAGATGAATCCACTATTATAGTGAAGAACTCAACACCTCTTTATCAGTATCGACAGATCCAGCAGGCGGAAAATCAGGAAGAACATAGCTTAATTAAACCACATCATCTGGATCTAATTGACGTCTACGGATTACTTCATCCAACAAAAGCAAAAACACACAGTTCTCTCAAGCTCATTAGAAACATTCACCAAAATGGACTATATTCTGTATAAAACAAATTGAACAAATTTAAAGGAATCGAAATCGTACAAAGTATGCTCTTAGACCACAATAAACCAAAAAACAATAACAGAAAGATAGCTGGAAAAATCCCGATATTTGGAAGTTGAACAAAATACTTTACAATAACATGTGAGTCAAAGAAGAAATCTCAAGAGATATCTAAAATATTTTGATCAAATGAAAACAAAAACATAGCTTAAAATATGTGAGATACAGCAAAAGGAGTGCTTTGAGGGAAATTTATAGCACTGAATGTGTGTACCAGCAAAGAGAGATATGAAATCAGTGATCTATGCTTCTACCACGGCAAACTGTAGAAAGAAGAGCAATATAAACCTAAAGAAAGCAGAGGAGAGGAAATAATAAAAATTAAAGCAGAAACCAATGACATTGCAAATAGAAACAATTGATAAATTCAACAAAGGAAAAATCTAGTTCTTTGAAAAAAAAAAAAGGTGAAATTGATAAACTTCTAGCCAGGCTTACCAAGAAAAAAGTGAGAAAGAAAATCCTAGTATGAGAAATGAGACAGGCGCAATAACTACTAACCCCATGGACATAAAAGGATAAAAAGGGAATACTGTGAACAACCATATGTCCACAAATCTGAGAGCTTAGGTGAAATGGCGGAGAAGGCAATGGCAACCCACTCCAGTATTCTTGCCTGGAAAATCCCATGCATGGAGGAGCCTGGTAGGCTGTAGTCTATGGGGTCACTGAGGGTCGGACACGACTGAGTGACTTCACTTTCACTTCTCACTTTCATACATTGGAGAAGGAAATGGCAATCCACTCCAGTGTTCTTGCCTGGAGAATCCCAGGGACGGGGGAGCCTGGTGGGCTGCTGTCTATGGGGTCGCACAGAGTCGGACACGACTGAAGTGATTTAGCAGCAGGTGAAATGGATCAATTCCATAGAAGAATGCAGAAAACAAGAAAGAGAGATATGGCCTGATAGTTAAACAGGAAAAATCAATACACTTTAAAAACTATAAGATGCAAATATTGTCCTTGATACAATCCAAAAATTTCCAAAATACAGTTAAACAAACTGTTATTTATCACTTATGATAAGAATGAGATGATTATAAGAGATGAATATAGGTTTAGTGAAAGTAAATAATACCAGAATATCTCTATCTCCAGTTATCATAGCTTGTTTAGAAACTCTGCCCTAACATTTTCTTTTACTGAGGTATAGTTGGTTTACAATATTAATTTCATGTGTACAACATAATAATTCACAATTTTTATAGATTAAACTCCACTTAAAGTTATTATAAAATTGGCTGTCTATACAATATATTCTTCTAGCTTACTTATTTTATACATAGTCCTTGTTATCTCTTAAGCCCCTATCCAATCTTGCCCCTCCTACCTTCCCACTCCCCACTGATAACCACTAGTTTGTTTTCTATATCTGTGAATTTGTTTCTGCTAAGCTAAGTCACTTCAGTCGTGTCTGACTCTGTGCGACCCCATAGATGGAGGCCCACCAAGCTCTCCAGTCCCTGATTTGCTTCTGATTTGCTTTATTTGTTCATTCATTTCTCAGATTGCACACATAAGGGATGACACACAGTGCTTGCTTTTCTCCATATTGACACAAAACTCTCCATGTCCACTCAGGTTGCTGGCAAATGGCAAAATTTCATTTCCTTTTTTTGACTGAGTATCACCATTCATCTGTTGACCAGCACTTAGGTTGCTTTCGCATCGTTGATTGTAAATAATGCTGCTATGAACACTGGAATTCAAGCATCTTTTCAAATTAGTATTTTCCTTTTCTTCTGATACACACCCAGCTGGGTCATATGGTAGTTCTATTTTTAATTTTTTGAGGAGCATCCGATTATTTTCCATAATGACTGCACCAATTTACACTCCCACCAACAGTGTTACAAAGGTTCTCTCTTCTCCATTTCCTCTCCAGCATTTGTTACTTGTGATCTTGATGATAGCCATTCTGGCAGGTGTGAGGTGGTATCTCATAGCGGTCTTGATTTGCATTTTTCTGATGATTAGTGATGTTGAACATCTTTTCATGTGCCTGTTGGCATTCTGTAGGTCTTCTTTGGCAAAATGTCTATTTGGGTCTTCTGCCTATTTTTAAATTTTTTTAAAAATATTGAATTGTAGGTGCTGTGTATATATTTTGGATCTTAACCCCTTATTGGTCATACACAATTCTTTTTTTCATTCAGTAGGTTGTCTTTTTGTTTTGTTCACGATTTCCTTTGCTGTGTAAAAGCTTTCAAGTTTAATTAGTCCCCATTTGTTTACTTTTGCATTTGTTTCCTTTGCCTTAGCTCTGCCTTAGCATTTGAATTAATAGCTTAATCTGATCACAATGCGAGGATTCAGAAAACAATCATAATCCTAGGTTTTGACTCTTTCATTTGAAATTTTTATCAAGGACTGNAGTTTAATTAGTCCCCATTTGTTTACTTTTGCATTTGTTTCCTTTGCCTTAGCTCTGCCTTAGCATTTGGATTAATAGCTTAATCGGATCACAATGCGAGGATTCAGAAAACAATCATAATCCTAGGTTTTGACTCTTTCACTTGAAATTTTTATCAAGGACTGGAATGAAAACCTAATATATGGAATTAAACATTAACAAAAAAAAAGAAAGAAAGAAAGAAAGAAAGAAAGAAAGGGAGGATCAGGAGTCAACATTACTGTATCAGGATTATATGTAATAGAAGCAAATACAAAGGCTCTATGTCAGGGGTCCCTCAGACCACCTGGAGGTCTGGTGATTTTCTATGGGGACCCAGAGCATTCAACATATGTCTTACTTATGTCCATGATTTATTACAGTGAAAAGATACAAAACAAAATCAGCAAAGAGAAAAGGCACATGGGGCAAAGTCCAGAGAAAACCAGGTGCAAGGTTCCGAGAGTCTTTTCCCAGGGGAGTCACACAGGATGTGCTTAATTTTCCCAGCAATGAGCTGTGACAACATGTGCTATGCATCCACCAGCGAAGCCCATCAGAGAATCAGTGCCCAGGCTTTCACTGTGGGTTAGCCGTGGAGGCACCCTCTAACATGTGCCAACTCCTATGCTCCCAGGAGGAGAGCTTGTATCCAGTATAAACTATACTGTCTGCACAAACAGTTTGGGAGTAGCAAGCCACTCTTATCAGGGAATGGCAGGAACTCTCCCAAAGTCCACGTTCCCAGGTGCTGGTCAAGTGCTAACCCTACAAACAGACCGTGTAAAAACAGCAGTCTTAGGCTTGCATGTTAACTGTTTCATGCCCAGCTCTGCATTAAGATGAGCACCAAATTCATTTTCCACAAGTAGAAGGGTGGATCGAGTGACTGACAGGAGTCTTAATGAAGCATCTGATGATCTCAGTTGGCCTCACATGCGAAGCTATGAATGTGATGAAAACAACTTGGCTTTGCAGTCAAAGGTATTTGAACTCAAATACTAAACAACCACCAACCAGCTTTGAGACCTTTTTCAAGTTACTTAAAGTGAGTTTCAGCTTTTCATCTGTAAGATGGGATAGCAATAATAGTAATTAATTTTTAGAATTATTGTGAGGATTATAAATAACATAAGAAATCTGACAATAAATGGTAGCTACTGTTATCAAGGTAAAAAATATACCATTTTGAGGCTTCCTCTCAGAGTCAGAAGAAAATTTTAATCAGTATTTGGAAACTATTTTCAATGTTTGAACCATTACGTTATTTGATGTATGAGATATACTAGGAGGAAGCCTCTAGTAAATGGTGAAGTTCAAAAGATCATTGGAGTCTGTTGGGTCTGTAAATAATATTCTTGATTCAAAAAGGAGGTTATATCAAGAATCGTTCAAAGACACTGGGAAAATAGAATATAGAGTATTTTTAAAGTATTGAAATTTGACTCAAATGTTTAAAGTTTGAGAAAGATGAGAACATTTAGAAACATTTAAAGATGAGATTCAAATTTTAAACTATGGAGCTCTAATGGGTAGCATTGAGACAATTCTTTAGAAACTACAGGAAAACTCAGAGGGACTAAATGAAAGAATATTTTTCTTACTTCTGAAGATTTGCCTGAAGTTGACATAGAAGACAATGGGAAGTGGTGAGTTCTCCATTCCAGGATGTGTTCATAGGGAAACCGGAAAGAATGTTATAGAAGAGACTCCTGAATGAAGGCGAAAGAGGATGCTATTCTTGAGAAATCCTTTTAGGCATGTTGTAGCGAAAAATCAGTCATTTTTGCCTGCGTGGAATCCTTTTCTACTCTTTTTGGAAATAGCACCCCAATTTTCCGACTCCAATTTCAAGCCATGAGTGTACTTCCATGACTCAATCCCTGGCTGTTGGGGCCCATGTGCCTCACGCCTGGCCACCCAGGGCGCTGTCTCCTGCCGCAGCGATTGGCTCAGGGTGGACACATGAGCCAAGAAGGGACAGTGAGAAACCTCCCAGGGTTCAGGCTGAAATCACTGAGGAGAGATGCTCTTGGCCCAGTGGGATTCCTAGGAAGACGGTCATAGGTGGACTTTCTGGGGCCCAGTTTCCACTTGAAAGACGAGCCTGCTAAGAACGCAGCCAGTGCAGAGAAACAAAAGCTAGCGTCAGAGACAGGAAATGAGAGCGACTGTCCTGATAACATCTTCTGAGGCCCTAGATTCAGCCATTCTTCTCAGGTTTATGAGCCAATAAAACTCCATTTTTTGCTTTACGTGGCTTGAGTCAGTTTTCTGTTAAATGCAACCAAATGAGCTTCAGTAATACATATGTTATCTCAGTTGTCAAACAGAGATATTTCATGAAATGAAGTATATGTATAAACCTCTTCTCATTCCAAGTGTACAGATGCCATTTATAAATGTAATAGGGTGAGCTAAAAGTTGTTACTCAAAAATGCATGCCAGAAAGTCTTGCACAACTGTGAAAGCTGGGTTGTACATATACTTTGAAGTTTCTTGGGAGTCAATTGAAACAGAAAAAGAGTGTTATTTAAAACATCAGCCAAAGAAGACTGGTTGCAGCGTGCATGTAACATAAACTGTGCTTGGGGATAATATTTGTTTCTCCAGTGGGTCTAGAACAAGCCCCTAGAACAAAAGCAGTTAATAAATGCTGCCTGTAGCTCTTTATCGGAGAAGACAATGGAACCCCATCCCAGTACTCTTGCCTGGAAAATCCCGTGGATGGAGGAGCCTGGAAGGCTGCAGTCCATGGGGTCGCTGAGGGTCAGACACGACTGAGCGACTTCACTTTCACTTTTCACTTTCATGCATTGGAGAAGGAATGGCAGCCCACTCCAGTGTTCTTGCCTGGAGAATCCCAGGGACGGGGGAGCCTGGTGGGCTGCCATCGATGGGGTCGCACAGAGTCAGACACAACTGAAGCGACTCAGCAGCAGCAGCAGCTCTTCATAGCATCCCTTGCCGTAAGCTGGGTACTGCAGAAAGCAAAGGGAGATGTGAGCTCATCTGTACATCAAAGCAACACTATACATTCAGTATCTAATCACTGAAGGAACAGTCAACAGTTCTGACAAGCTGACTTCTTTAAAGAGAAGAATCGGCCAAATTTTATGCTTTGCATTTTACTTCAGCTGAATGGGAAAGCATAATGTGATATATGCATATTATGGAATACTATTTAGTCCTAAAAGGGAGGAGATTCTGATACACATTACAACATGATTGAATCTTGAGGATATCATGCATACTGAAATGAGCCAGTCACAGAAAAATAAACACTGCGTAATTTCACTTACATAATTCCATCACATTACAACGGAAGAGCTAAATTCATAGAAACAGAAAGCAGAATGGCGGTTGCCAAGGGTTGGCGAGGGAGAAACGGGAAGCTGTTCAGTAGTGCAGAATTTTACAACAATTTTGCAACAAAAAGAATTTTGAAATTGGTTACATAACAGGGTAAACATACTTCATGTCGGTGAACTATACACATGTTAAATTTTTTTATTTCTTTTTACTTATTTTTGCCTTTACCTGGTCTTCGCCTTTACGTGGGTTTCTCCAGTTGAGGTGAGTGGGGTCGCTCCTAGTTGCAGTGTGCGGGCTTCCAACTGCGGTGCTTTCTCTTGTCGCAAAGCGTGGGCCCTGGAGAGCATGGGCGTCAGGAACTGAGGCACAGGGGCTTCGCTCCTCTGTGGCGTGTGGAAACTTCCAGGACCAGGGGTCTAACCTGTGTCCCCTGCATCGGCAGACTTCCCTCTTTTTAAATTTTATTTTAATTAGAGGACAATTCCTTTATAATATTGTGATCATTCCTGCCATACATCAGCATGAGTCAGCCATAGCTACAGATGTGTTCCCTCCCTCTTGACTCTCTCTCCCATCTTTCCCCCCCAACCCCGTCCTGCCCCTCTGGGCTGGCACAGAGCATCAACTTTGGACACCCTGTACCACATAGCAAATCCCACTGGCGATTTTACATATGGTACTGTATATGTTTCAATGCTAGTCACTCCAGTCATTCCACCCTCTCCTTCCCTTACCGTCTCCCAGTCTGTTCTTTATATCTGCATCTCCTTTGCTGCCCTGCAAATAAACTGATCATGCCATCTTTCTCAGTTCCGTCAGTTCAGTTCAGCTCAGTCGCTCAGTCGTGTCTGACTCTTTGTGACCCCATGAACCACAGCTCGCCGAGCCTCCCTGTCCATCACCAACTTGCATTAATATATGATATATGTCTTCTCTTTCTGACTTACTTCACTCTGAATAATAGGCCACCTCACTCACTTCAGTTCAGTTCCGTTCAGTTGCTCAGTTGTGTCTGATTCTTTGCGACCCCATGAACCACAGCACACCAGGCCTCCCTGTCCATCACCAACTCCTGGAGTCCACCCAAACCCATGTCCAGCGAGGCAATGATGCATCAAACCATCTCATCCTCTGTTGTCCCCTTCTTCTCCTGCCCTCAATCTTTCCCAGCATCAGGGTCTATTCAAATGAGTCAGCTCTTCGCATGAGGTGGCCAAAGTACTGGAGTATCAGCTTCAACATCAGTCCTTCCAATCAACACCCAGGACTGATCTCCTTTAAGATGGACTGGTTGGATCTCCTTGCAGTCCAAGGGACTCTCAAGAGTCTTCTCCAATACCACAGTTCAAAAGCATCAGTTCTTTGAAGCTCAGCTTTCTTCACAGTCCAACTCTCACATCCATACATGACCACTGGAAAAACCATAGTCTTGACTAGACAGACCTTTGTTGGCAAAGTAATGTCTCTGTTTTTGAATGTGCTATCTAGGTTGGTCATAACTTTACTGCCAAGGAGTAAG
>SJYV01026152.1:668216-715285 GCA_006410875.1 Neotragus pygmaeus
TCCCATCTCTTTCCGCATTTTCCACAGTTGTCGTGATCCACACAGTCAAAAGCTTTGGCATAGTTACTGAAGCAGAAGTAAATATTCTTCTGGAACTCTCTTGCTTTCTCGATAATCCAATGGATGTTGGCAATTTGATCTCTGATTCCTCTGCCTTTTCTAAAACCAGCCTGAACATCTGGAAGTTCACGGTTCACGCATTGCTTAAGCCTGGCTTGGAGAATTTTGAGCATTACTTTACTAGTGTGTGATATGAGTGCAATTGTGCGGTAGTTTGAGCATTCTATGGCATTGCCTTTCTTTGGAATTGGAATAAAAACTGACCTTTTCCAGGCCTGTAGCCACTGCTGAGTTTTCCAAATTTGCTGGCATATTGAGTGCAGCACTTTCATAGTATCATATTTCAGGATTTGAAACAGCTCAACTGGAATTCCATCACCTCCACTAGCTTTTTTCATAGAGATACTTCCTAAGGCCCACTTGGCTTTGCATTCCAGGATGTCTGGCTATAGGTGAGTGACCACACCATCGTGATTATCTGGGTTGTGAATATCTTTTTTGTACAGTTCTTCTGTGCATTCCTGCCACCTCTTCTTAATATCTTCCGCTTCTGTTAGGTCCATACCATTTCTGTCCTTTATCGAGCCCATCTTTGCATGAAATGTCCCCTTGGTATCTCTGACTTTCTTGATGAGATCACTAGTCTTTCCCATTCTATTGTTTTCCTCTATTTCTTTGCACTGGTCACTGAGGAAAGATTTCTTATCTTTCCTTGCTATTCTTTGGAACTCTGCATTTAGATGGGTATATCTTTCCTTTTCTCCTTTGCCTTTCACTTCTCTTCTTTTCACAGCTATTTGTAAGGCCTCCCCAGACAACCATTTTGCCTTTTTGCATTTCTTTTCCATGGGAATGGTCTTGATCCCTGCCTCCTGTATAATGTCACGAACCTCTATCCATAGTTCTTCAGGCACTCTCTCTATCAGATCTAATCCCTTGAATCTATTTGTCACTTCCACTGAATAATCGTAAGGAATTTGATTTAGATCATACCTGAGTGGTCTAGTGGTTTTGCCTATTTTCTTCAACTTAAGTCTGAATTTGGCAATAAGGAGTAATCCAGTAATACTGGTCAAAATCTTCTCAAGAGAAGATTAATAAGATTGAAGAGAATACGTCTCTTGACAAATCGAAGGCTGGGGGAAACCTGCAGGCAGCTTTGGAGAGAACTAGGCGATTTTTGGATGTAGCCTGACCTGTCGCGGTGCGTTTGGAAGCTGCCTTTTGCCCGCTGCTGTGGATTTTTACTGGCTCTACGTCTCTCAGGACATTACAGATGCTTCTTGATTAAAATAAAGAAATTTAAGAGATATGTAGTGAAAGAAATTGAATCTTGCTTGGATTTGAAAGAGCCATTGTTTTGATGTAACATATGGTGATGAAGATTATCTGGATTTGTAGCAATAGTAAAAGGTTTACAAAACCCATCTCAGTAAGTGAACGTTATGGAGCAGCTGAGCTGACTGCACCATCGTGCTGAGTCACCAGAGTCGAGAGGGAGGACCCTTTCTGCCTGTCCAGCACCAACTGGTCCTTCTGCACCTGAGTGGTGTTTCCACAAACACTTTGATGCTGTTCAAACAGTGGACTCTATTTCCACTCTCCTTCAGTGAAAGCAGGCTTGATGACTCACCTTTGAGAAACAGATTTGGGTAGAGTTGGTGGTGTGTAGGACTTCTAAGACTGGGTCAAGAAAGGCATTGCGTCCTTTTCCTCTCTCTGGGATCACTTGCTCCAGGGAAAGCTGCCAGTCTTAGTGTTAGGACTCTTCAGCGGCCCTGTAGAGAAATCCACACGGTGAGGAACTGAGGCCTCCTGCCAAGAACACTGCGCGGGGATAGCCTGAAAGATCTCCAGCTCAAGGCAAGCTGTCAAATGATTGCAGCCTCATGCGTGACCCTCAGTCAGAACCACCCAGCTAAACTGCTTCTAGATCCCTGATCAGAATCTATGTGAGACGATAAATGCATGTGGATTTTATCTGTTAAATTTTGGGCTAATTTGTTATGTAGCAATGAACAATTAATATAAACAGCAATAATAGCTTAAAATGTGTTGAGTCCTTAACATCCACCAATGACTTTTTAAAGTACTTTACACAATATCTTAAAGTATTTAACTATTCTCTATTTTACAGGTGAGGAAACCAAATTACAGAGAGGTTAAATAACTTTCTCAGAGTTGATACTCAGTAAGTAGCTTAGATATGGCTGAAGCCTCCTTCACATGTGTCTCTCTCTCCTACATCCCTGTTTTACAGCTGTGCTGTCTGTACCCCTTACTATACTGTGTCTGTCCCACAAGATCAGAGGAGGTATTCTACCCATATCATTGGAACCCAGAAGAGTGCATAGAACACAGTATACGTGGAATAAAAATTTAGATAAATTGAATATATAGGTGATAAAGAAGTAGACCCAAAAAATCATTATACACTAGCTCTTTGCTGTGGGATTTGAGGTTTTGGGTCTAACAAAGCCATATATGGAAACTTCGCCACTGAGTGATGTTAGCATGTCCTTTCATTCTTAATCTGAAACTTTGGACTTCATTTTGTTGCCAGTTTTAGATGGTGCACAATGCCACAAACCCAATGCTTCTCAAATTCGCACTTAAATCCAAGGGAAACTGGAAATAACCTAAATACCCAGCATCAGAGGCTAATAAATCATGGTTCTTCCATGCAGTGAAGTTTTGTCTAACCTCTAAAATTACAAAACTATGTTGAATAACAAAAAGTGTTTCAAATAACATTTAATTGAAAATAGCAGAAACAAGGTACATTTAGACAAGTTTGTGTTATATACTTATATAGTTATTAGCGATAATAAAATATGTTTGTCTATACTCCATGGGATGATCTCATTGACGTATTTCAAATGCCCTTGCTTCCAGGTCCTCTGAGGGAATAGAGGAAGGAAATATATGTGTATATACTGGCCCATATATATGTATGCCTGTACATATGTGTGTATATATATATATATGTTCCACACATGCTTATGTAAATGATCTATACTTATATTAATCTAATCATGAGTTTCTATTTCCCCAACTCTAATCCGTTACAGCATGGAACATTTTGATCTCTTTCCCCAGACAGTCTGTTAACTGACACTCTGCTAGTGAAAAAGCTGTCTCTTACCATCCATATCTCGAAAAATCATGCTCCAAAGAGAAGGAGAAATAAAAACTTTCTCAGAAACACAAAAATCTGAGAACTTCATCACTGGCAGATCTGTCCTATAAAGAATGTCCATTCTTCAGATAAAAGGAAATGTGACACAGGGAAGAAAGTGATCTACATAGAGAAGAGTGCTGCAGAGGGAATAAACGGAGGTAGAATAGAGCCTTTAACTTTTCTTATTTTCAATTTATATGAAATACACTAGTGTACAGTAATAGCAGTAATAATCGCTTGGCAATCGTAGCATCCAGATAGGCGACAATGACTGACAGGGGTAGTCCCCAGTCAGGAACTAGGACTGCCTTGACCATGGCCTTGAGCGCCCTGGTGCCCCTGTAATGCTATACCATTTGTTAACATCTGCAGATAGAAAGCCTCCCAGTCAGTGCCTCACCCCAGCCGTTTAGTCCAGTAAGAGTGGAACAGGATGTGAGTCCTCACACGGGATGAAGATCAGGAGTTAGTGGGAGAAATCAGAAAGGACTGAGGACACACGCCCCGTTTTCTGAGCTGAAGCCACAGGGCTTGGGGGTGGGGCAGGAGGTCAGGGTCACACCAGAGAAAGCAGCAGGGAAGCCGGTGAGCAGGGCAGAGCGCTGCGGGGGCAAGGCTTGCGAGATGGGCGGTGAGGCCCAGGGCGTGCCTGCTGCCCCAGCTCTCCCCAGGCCGCCGTGGTTTTCCTGCAGCCGCTTGCTGGGTTCACTTGAGATACAGGCGCTTCGTACCCTCAGCCTGCTGGCAGTGAGTGACCTTGGGGTGGGACCTTTCAGACTGCTGAGCGTGGAAGTTGGCTGAAGTTGTGTGAGCCTGCAATTTGTCCATCTCAGTTAAAGAGGTAGCTGACCACTCCCATGGATGTTTCACTGGAGAAGCCGGGAAAGGAGAGGCCGGCCTGGACTCTGCACAGTCCGCAGGGTGCATGTGCTTTTCTCAGTGAGTGGAGGGAGGACGGGCCACAGGGAGCGCCACGCGGCCTTTAGAGGACACGGCGCTTCTCACACCCTCCACGCTCCTTGGGGCTGGCTGCCCTGGGCTTTCACTTCTGAGGGGACACTGAGGACTAGGGGAAAACTAGAACTTGAAAACAAATGTCTCTTCTGAGACTCACATGCCATAAAGTGAAGAAATGTTTTCTCTTCTTAGGGCTTATTACAAGAATTCGTTACTCAGTAGGGGCTTGGCCTTTTTGGGAAATTTGTTTTATAAGCCTATTGAGGGGATAAAACCAAGTTTCTGGGACCTGGGTCTTGGGCTGGTGCCTAGTTTCCATAGGAAGGAAAAAAAAACTCAGCTTAATAAATGAGAGACAGAGGAATCTGATGTTCCTACAGAGACAAAATCAGAAGGGAAGATGAAGGAGCAAGAGAAAAAAAGAAATATTGACTCCACTGGGGGAGATGGTTAAGGGCTCTGGAGATGNTTTCCATAGGAAGGAAAAAAAAACTCGGCTTAATAACTGAGAGACAGAGGAATCTGATGTTCCTACAGAGACAAAATCAGAAGGGAAGATGAAGGAGCAAGAGAAAAAAAGAAATATTGACTCCACTGGGGGAGATGGTTAAGGGCTCTGGAGATGAGAACAGATCCAAAAAAGGGCAAAGAGAAGTGTCCGCTTGTGTTTGTTTTGTTTTATCTTGCTGGGGTTGGATGATGCAAACCCTCTCTGCCAGCTCCTTTATCATATCACTCCTGCTTCGGTGTGTGTGAATCGGGGTGGGGGGTCATGAAGGGGCTAGGGCGATCCGGACGGCAGGCCGCACCTGTGCAGCTGATGAGACGCTCTCTGGCAGAAGTCATTTGGAATGACAAGTTGTGTGTTTGTGCATGCGCGTGCGCATGTGTGTGTGTTTTCCTCGATCAAAGCAGGATAAACAAAGGCTAGAAGTCCTTTAAGTCTTGGCTGAATATGAAAGTTCATGTCTAACTGTGTGAACTGAACTATGGAAATTCCATAGTACCGGTATACTTCTCAATGTTTAAGGGAGGTTGTTAGTTTTCCTTGACTTCACGGAAAGGCTGACTGGCCAATTTCATCCATTCTGGCAGTCTGTGTTCATGATCCTTTAAATAAAATTGACTAACAGAAAAAGAAAAAAAGTGGTATGGGGGTGGTTCTTGAGAGATGAAAGCCAGACAGAGCCAGTATTTCAAAATGGGATGGTCTCCTTTGAAAAGCTTTCCATACCATAGCAAATGAAGGCTGAATACGTTTCCTCCTCGCTTTTCCTTTAGAGGCTTGGTTTTTGAAGTGTGGATATTTAACCAGCAACACCAGGATTGCCTAGACCTTGTTGGAAACACAGATTACTGTGTTCCACCGCAGACATACTAAACTAGAAATTCTGGGTTTGGGGCCCAGACATCTGCATTGTGAGAAGCCCTTGGTGTACCCTAGAGTTCGAGAACAGTTGTTCTGAAGCAGTGAATCTTGAACTGAATTCAGTGAATCTGATGGGAAAAAATAGATGTAAGCCATCATTTTTGCTAAGTGAGAGTTAGCATATCCTTTAATTGTAAATATGGTCCCCAAAGCACAGTTGTATTAAGGGCACTTTTTAAAAATCAATTGAAATATATATATATATATATATATATATGTATCAGTTTTATTCAGTGATAGCTTGCACATCAGAAAAGTCACCCATTTAAAGTGTACAGTGCAGTGGGTTTCAGTGTATTCACAGAATTATGCACTTAGCACCACAATCAAATTTAGAACGTTCCCTTTACCACAGTAAGAGACGCCACACCTATTAACAGTCACCTCCCATTGCCTTCCTTATTCCCTCCACTCATCTACTTGTGTGTGTGTGTGTGTGTGTCTGAGTTCTGGAAATCTCATTTAAGTGGAATTATATAATATGTGTTATTTTGTGTCTGTCATGTTTTAAAAACCATGCATATTATAGCATGTATCAATACTTCGTTACTTTTTATCGTCAAGTCGCGCTCCATTGAGGATATAGCATATGCTATATATTCATTATAAACTGATGGGTGTTCGGCTGACTCTACTTTCTGGGTTTTATGAATAATGCTGCTGTGGACATTCGAGTCTTTGTGTGGACATGTGCTTTCATTTCTTCTGGGTATACTCTGCGGAATGAAATTTCCCAGTCAGATAGTAACTGTGTTTAACCATTTGAGCAACTGCCAGACTGTTTTGCAAAGTGGCTGTAACATTTTACATTCATTACTACCAGCAGTGTATGACAGTTTCAGACTCTTCACATCCTTGTCTGACTTTTATTATTCTCTGACTTTTTGGCTACAGTTATCCTAATAAATATTCTTGCCTGGGAAATCCCATGGACAGGAAAGTCTGGTGGGCTACAGTCCATGGGGTCACAGAGAGTCAGACATGACTAAGTGACTAACACATCCTAATAAATGTAAAGTGGTATCTCACTGTGATTTTGACTTGCATTTTCCTGATAGTTAATATGTTTCACATGCTTTCATAAAATTATTGACCATTTCTAGATCTCCCTTAGAGAAATGTTTATTCAGATCCTTTTCTCAGTTTACAATTGGCTTGTCTTTTCATTATTCACTTTTAAGAGTTCTTTATATATTCTAGATAAAAAATCACCTATCAGATATGTGATTTGCAAATATTTTCTTCCATTCCATGGATTGCATTTTCACTTTCTAGTAACACTCTGAAACCAACTGTTTTTAGTTTTATTAGAGTCCAATTTACTTATTTTTCTTCTGTTACATGTGCTTTAGGTACTTTATCTAATGAACCATTGCCTGATAAAAGGTCACAAATGTTTGCACTTATGCTTTCTTCTAAGATTTTATAGGATTGTATCTTATATTTGCCTGTTTATTCCATTATAAGTTAATTTTTACATACAGTGTAAGGTAGGAGTCCAAAGTTATTCTTTTGCATTGAGTATACTGTTGCAAGCACTATTTTTTTTTAGTAAAAAACTCCTCTACAACGACCCTCCCACCGCCGCCGCACCTGCCTTTCTGGGCTGCCATGAGCCCCAGGCTGAGTTCTCTGAGCATGAGGCAGGTTCCCCTGGCCGTCCGTCTCGCACAATCAGTGTGCACGCTTCCACACTGCTCTCTCCACTCACCCCATCCTCTCCTTCCTCACCCCTGTGTCCACACATGTTTCTTGGGAAGAGTACTGTCTCCCGATTGAATGGCATTGGCACCCTTGCTAAAAACTGGCTGGCCATCGAAGTGAAGGTTTATTTCTTGGCTTTCGCTTCTGTCTCTCTGACCTCTGTGTGTATCTTTATGCTAGCACCATGCTGTCTTGATTACTATAACTTTGTAGTAAGTTTTGAAATGGGGAATTGTGAGTCCTTCAACTCTGTTCTCCTTTTTCAAGGATGTTTTGGCTATTCTGGGTTTCTTGCATTTTGATATTTTAGAATAAGCTTGTCAATTTCTGCAAAACAGTCAACTGGAATTTTGAGAGGGATTGAACTGAATCTCATTTAGGTCTCCTTTAATCTCTTTCAGCAATGTTTGTAGTTTTCAGATTATAAATTTGCATCTTTAAATAAATAAAATACAACAATGTAAGTAATTTTAAATATAAGTTTCTGGTTGTTCATCACAAGTGTATAGATACACAATTTCTGTGTGTTGATGTTGTAGAATGCAAACTTGCTGCAATGTCTTATTAGTTCTGATTGTTTTTTAGTGCATTCTTTAGGATTTTTTGTATACAGATGTCATCTACAAATAGAGATAGTTTTACTATCTCTTATTATTATATATATTATATATAAAAGATGGTTCCATCCCTACCGATATGAACGCAGTTTATTTCTTTTACTTGTCTAATTGCCTTGACTAGAGTCTCCAGTACAATGATACGCAGAAGTGATGTAGCACACACAAGGAATGGTCTTCTCTGGCAGCTCAGATGGTAAAGCATCTGCCTGCAATGCAGGAGACCCAGGTTCAGTCCCTGAGTCAGGAAGATCCCCGGAGAAGGGAATGGCTTCCCACTCTAGCATTCTTGCACATAAGATACAAGGTCAAATAGGACTGGAAACCTGAACATATGTGAGGATGGGAAAGCGTCAAGGAAGATTCTGAGTGTGGACTGGCACCAAAAAGGAGTAATATTGCTCAAGTTTGAGAAGGAAGCAGGCAGAAAGAAATTTGCTCACTTCGTTGAGCATGAGGAGTGCCAAGACAGTTTCCTAACATGAAACAGAGTCAGCACAAAAAATAAAAATATAAAAAAGAAAGAGACAGTGACCATCCCTGCGTTGCTCCTAACTCCCCAGGGCTCTCCTACTGATCAATCACCTAGCCAGGAAACCAGGCTCTGTTCACCCTGCTCTGACACATCATTCTTGCAGCTGCTCCCTACGCAGGATCAGGATGCGAGGCCGCAGAGGAGGGGCGAAGCAGCCCCGGGCTTCTGTGCTCAGTTCCTCCGAATGGAGGTTTCGCGCCCACGGCGTGCTTTGGGTGCCTTGGAGAGGCTGTGCCCTGGGATGTGAATGAACAGGCGAGAAGCTTTAAGAAATAAAGGCTGAATACTTCCCAAATCCCATAAAAATTTAATAAAAGCTCAGCGAACCACAATCAGGGTAAACCCAAAGAAACCCAAGCTAAACCAACATAACAAAATTAATTAACATTAAAGACAAAAAACCTCAGAACAGCAAGAGAAAAGGCCTTAGTGATCTGAATGAGGGTAGGTTTCTCATCACAAACCATGGAAGCTATAGGGAAGTCACACAACATTTTTAAAAGAGCTAAAAGCAGAGAACTGTCAGTCTATAATACTGTGTTCAGCAAAAACATCTTTCATGAATAAAGGTACAATAAAGATGTTTACAGATGAAGGAAAATTAAGAGAATTTGTTGCCAGCAGACTTGCTCTAGGGAAGTTCTTTCAATAGAAATGAAATTATATAAGAAGGGAGCTTGGAACACCAAGGATGGAGGAAGAGCAACAGAAACAGCATATATCCGAGTAAACATGAGAGGTGACTTTTTTCGGTTTTGGTTCTTTAAAATATGTTAGATGACTGAAAGCAAATATTATAACACCGGCAGTGAGTGTCCCTGTGCATGGATGTAACACTTCACGCAACCACCACATAAAACGGGGAGGTGAAGGGACCTGAATATTGATGAGGTCTACACCTTCCTCTATATATTTAGGTTTAATGTTTATTATAATCCTCAGAGCAACCACTAAAGCAAACAGACAAATAAAACAAAACTATACAGAGAGACACAGTCAAGACATAAACATAAAGGAAAATAGAATACTAAAAAAATGTTCAGATATAACAAAAGGAGGCAAAAAGAGGAAACAACAAAATAGAAAACAGATAATAACAGAAATAAAATGTAAAATGTTAAACTAAATATAAACATACCAGTAATTACATTAAACACACCCATTTAGAAACAGACATTGTTAGAATGCATAAACAAATGCATAATCCAGCTATGAGCTGTCTACAATGGAAATGCTGAAAGTGAAAGTATTAGTCGACTAGCTCGGTCGTGTCCGACTCTTTGCGAGTCTATGGACTATAACTGTCCAGGCTCCTCTGTCCATGGGATTCTCCAGGCAAGAACACTGGAGTGTGTTGCCATTCCCTTCTCCAGGGGATCTTTCCAAATTGTAAGGATACAGGTAGGTTAAAAAGTAAAGGATGGAAGAATATATTCCATGCAAGCACTAATGCAGGAATGGTTATATTAAAAAAAATTAACTTCAGACCAAAGAAACATTCCAGGCACAAGGAGGAACATTATGTAATGATAAAAGAGAAAATTACTCCCCCAAAAATATAACAATCATAAATGTGTAGAACCTAAAATAAGAACTTCAAAATGCATAACTAAAAAGCTGGCAGATCTGAAAGGATTAATAAACAAACCCATGATCTTAGCTGGAGACTTCAACACTCTGTCACTTAGTAATAACGCTTATACACTTAGTAATGGATAGAACTAACAGAAAGAAAATCAGTAAGAATATAGAAGAATGGATGACACTATCAGCTAAATGGACCCAATCTATATTCGTAGAATTGTTCATATAAGCAGCAGAATACAGATTTCAGAAGAAAGTAGAAAATATTTGAACTGAACAAAAGTAAAAACATATTTGTAGCATGTAAAGGAGTAAAGGAGTGCTATCAGGGAAATTTATAGAATTAAGTGTTTATGTTGCAAAACAAGAAAATTTCAAATAAATAATCTAAGCTTCCATCTTAATGCTCTTGGGAAAAGCATTATAGGGCAAAATAATTTCAAAGCAAGTAAATGGAAGAAAATAATAGAGGTACGGCCAGAAGTCAGTGAACTTTAAAATAGGAAAACAGTGGAGGAAATCAATAAAACCAAAAGCTTGTTCTTTAAAAAATAAAATAAAATAAACCTCTAGAAAGACTGACAAAGATGAAAGGAGAGAAAATGAATAAAAGGAGGAGGTCTCACTGTAGATACTCAGACATGAGAAGTTAATGAGCGTAATATGAATTACTTTGTGCTCATGATTTTGACAATGTAAAAAAATGAATTGTTAACAGTGGGGAGAGGAAAGTGAGACGGGCAGAATAGAGTAGGGGGGATAAGGAGGTAAAAACTACTGCATGTGAAATAAACTGCAAGGCTGTGTTGTACAGCACAGGGAACGTGTTCAACACTTTATAATTTTTAAAAATTGTGGCTCCCTATGTTGTGCACCTGAAACATATAATATTGTAAATCAACTGTACCTCAATTAAAAGCAACCAAAGATGGGTCAGTTCCTTAAAGATCACAAATTACTGAAATCCATTCTAAATTGAATAGATAACCTCTATAAAACAGACTTTGTAGCTCAAATTCTTCTGAAAAAGAAATGTCCAGGTACAAACAGGAAATTTTGGAAATATGTTTAAAGAAGAGATAATATTGATTCTACAAAATTTCATCCAGAAAACAGAAGAGAGGGGAATAACTCCAAACGGGATTTATATAAGCCCAAATTTGTCCTTGGGGAGCAGGACAGGGGCAAGAAATACAGGTATTGTCATTGCAAATCATTTGCGGGGGTGGCATTGATTCTTGATCATGTCCATGTGTTACTTTAATGATAACTGTAATAAACATAAGCACAGTGATTGCAAGTCTCAGTCACCTAGCACAGAGCTCCCAGTCCTCCTGGTCTTTGTATCTCCCTGGAGACTCTGAAAGTCAGGAGACTTGGCTATCATTTTTCCCTCTAAAATATGTTCTTTGGCAACTACAAAAATGTGCTAGAAGGCTTTCAGTTGCAGGACATCTGAGGTGCCTCATCTCAGCTTGTTTATTGCTAATTTCTTCTTAATGAAGTCCATGGGCTACCCAAATGGGATGAGTTCAGAATTTTTTTCCACAATCAGCCTCAGGAGAATAATCAATGAGGTTCTCAGAAAAGAATGCACGTTCAGGAAATCCCCTTTGAGCTGATTGTGTCCATGAACCTCAGTTCTGTTTGTGGTTTTGTATTTGCCAAAGACCCAGAGTTTTTCAGGGAACTCTAAGGCAGAGAGCAGGGTGGGGTGCTTGTGGGAGGTCGTGACACCTTGAACTGTAAGGTGAGAGACCACAAGGCGGGGGCATCACCTCCGCTGGGGGTGGGTGAGAGGCGCTGGGCTGCACCGCGAAGCCCGTTTGGGAGAATCTCGATGACACGGGAGCAGGATGAGTCAAAGGTTCACGGCATAAAACAATCCTGTGGCCCTTGTATAACCTCAGATGGAGCCAAGGGAAAAGGAAGCAGAACCACACAGAGTGGACCTAGGGATGTTAAAGGGGAAGAACGTGTTGGCAAAATCATGGTCTTTGTCAAGAACAAGATGTTTTGAAAAAACACTCTGAGTTATTTGAGTTCAAGCCAGTTGTCTCTGGAGGGATCTCAGCCTTAATTCTCCTTAGCCTGTTGCAGAGGCTTATCAGACCTTTGGGGATGCTTGAAATTGTTGAATGTTTTCTGATTATCTGAAATGTATAGTGATAGTAGCAGCGAGGTCTGGCTGGTTTTGCATTTGGAAACCGCTTTCCTCAAGGTCTGATCCAAATGGGCTGGGTGTGTTCTGAAACACCTCAGGCATCACTCTGTGAGGACTCTCAACATTTGCTACCCCTACAGACAGCTCAACAGAGAAGCTGTGAGATAGCTGGACAGAACCTAGTTTTCACTGAGCATTCAGAAGGGGCTGCACAGCACGCCGCAATAGAAAACAAAGCTTCTCTCCCAAAGACCTTTCTTGCCCAAATTGTGCAGGGGATACAGTTACAGTCACATCTGAGAAAACAGCGGATGAACTCTGACGGAGCAACAAAGATTCACAGAACCCGGCACCCACTGCTTGCTGAAGCATAAACAGGTGGGAGAATAGAAAACGGGCAATTGTAACTGCAGAGGCGTGCATCGCACTCACTTTGTACCAGTGCTATTCTGAGGGTGCTATGTGTGTTAACCGAAGGCCTTTGTAACTCCTACAACAATACTCTGGGTTGCTGTTATCACCATCTGCTAGACAAAGAGACTAAGGAAGCCAAGGGCAAATAACTTGCTGGTGTGACCACACAGCTGTAAGTGGCGGAGCCTGAAGTCAGACTCGGATGCATAGGCCCCAGACCTCACGCTTGCCAATCCTGGTCTAAGCGTCTTCCCTCCTTCCATGCAGTGTCCATGCGATATCCACTGGGATGTGCTAGACCCCTCTCAGCTAACCCCATGGGCCCTCTGCAGTGTAGACCATCACATGCCTCCAGGTAAGTAGTGTGCTGGTCTTTGGAGAGCAGTGTTCTTTTCAATCGGATCTTCCTGACAGAGGACAGGCCGAGAAGCCAGATACAGACAAACGAAGCAAGTGTTAGGGTTCCCCCAGTGTGGGCTCAGAGTGGGCTTGAGAACAGCCTCCTTAGCGTTTTATGGTAGCGTGGACTCGGCCACACCAGACAGGGAGAAAATCAGAAGGCCTCCTTCATTCACATAATCATCTGTAGCCTTGGTCTCAGGCACTTCCCAGGTGGGGCTAGTGGTAAAGAGCCTGCGGGCCAAGGCAAGAGACTTTAGAGATGCAGGTTCAATCCTTGGGTCAGGAAGATACCCCGGAGAAGGGCGTGACAACCCACTCCAGCATTCTTGCCCAGAGAATCCCCTGGACAGAGGAACCTGGTGGGTTACAGTCCATAGGGCTGCAAAGAGTCAGACACGCCCGATGTGACTTAGCACAGCACAGCCTTTGTCTCCCGCTTACTCAGGGTCCCCAGCATTCCAGTCTCCCTCTCTCCTCTCTCTCTCTCCCCTTCTCCCTCTCTCCCTTCTCTCTCTCTCCCTCTCGCCTCAATTGTACGATATAGTTTTCGATTCATGAGGCTATCAATATTGAGCAATGCATGGCCTACTTTTATTCATAGACTTACATAGTTAATATATTTTTGATAACATAATAAGGGCACCCATGAACTACTATCCAACATGAAAACTAGAACTTTGCTGATAATCTACACTATAGTCATCTCCATCCCATTTCCCACCTCATTCTGACTTTGGTTGCCCCTAAGCAATTTCTCTTTGTGAATCCCTCCAATTAAATATATATGTATATATAATATTTTATAACTGCCTTGGTAGAAAGATGAGTGAAATCCAGGCTAGGTTCATTATTATATATTTATTATTATTATACTCATTGTCTTCTGTTTTTAAAAGAAAATAAAAGCATTTTTGTGAGACATTAACATTATGGGCCTTACACACTGTCATACCTACTATACCTAACAAATGGATAATTGACCTGGCTGAACACGGAAGAATTGATGCTTTTCAACTGTGGTGTTGGAGAATACTCTTGAGAGTCCCTTGGACAGCAAAGAGATGAAATCAGTCAATCTTAACGGAAATCAACTCTGAATATTCATTGGAAGGACTGATGCTGAAGATGAAACTCCAATACTTTGGCTAGTTGATGTGAAGAACTGACTTATTTGAAAAGACCCTGATGCTAGGAAAGACTGAGGGCAGGAGGAGAAGGGGACGACAGAGGATGAGATGGCTGGATGGCATCACCGACTCAACGGACATTGGTTTGGTGGACTCCGGGAGTTGATGATGGACAGGGAGGCTTGGCATGCTGCTGTTCATGGTGTCACAAAGAGTCGGACACGACTGAGCGACTGAACTGAACTGAACTGAATGGAAAAGGTCAACCACAAGCAGGAACAGATGGGAAATGTAAACAGAGAGATAGAAATTCTAAGGATAGTAAAAGAAAAGGCTAGATATCTAAAATATTACAATGAAAATGAATATTTTTATAGGCTTATCAGTGACTGAATATGGCTGAGGAAAGACAAATTTCTCTATTGAAGACAGATCAATCAGAACTTTCTACAATGAAATACAAAGACGAAACACATTGAAAAAATAAAATAGGGCATCCAAACTTGCAGGAAAATTTCAAAAAGTGTAATACATGAACACTAAAAGGGAGAGAAACCGGGGAGCAGAGGAAAGTTTGAAACAATAATGGCTGAGAATTTGCAAAATTTGACAGGTGCCAAACCACAGTCAAGATTTCACTAATTTAAGAATGAAAACATTCTTGGCTGGCCTTCTCTTTCTTGGATCTCCTTTTTTTAAAAATGATTTCCCACAGGCAAAATCATGGTGCCTCATAGTACCTGATCTAGGTATGATCTCCTAGAATACAGAAACATGACGGGCT
The DNA here is from genome assembly GCA_006410875.1 of Neotragus pygmaeus. Classification (NCBI taxonomy): domain Eukaryota; kingdom Metazoa; phylum Chordata; class Mammalia; order Artiodactyla; family Bovidae; genus Neotragus; species Neotragus pygmaeus. The sequence continues at coordinate 683,175 of SJYV01026152.1, forward strand.
GGAATCAAACACCATTGACAATATTCACTCAATTTAGGGAGAAACAAAACTGTGGCAAAGAACAGCACATCCTGAATCGGATGTAGTTAGCCTACAAGCTAACTACTTTTCTAAAAGCTTCCTTATCTGATTACACTTGCTTGCCTGCATTCTTATGTGTGTTGATATTTCACCCAGTGGAACATATCATGGTAGTAATTCCAGGTTTGGTGAATCAGCATTTTTTATGTGTTAACCGAAATGCACTCTTTAAAATTCTGTTATCTGAACTAGTTTGAAGGCAGCTTATGATGGATGTGTATGTTCTTTGTTCTTATTAGATTCTTAAGTACCTTTTCCCTTTAGGAATAGGCATATATGCTAATGCTTGAGTGAATTTGTATAATGATAGAATTCAGATATTATTTCCTTGTAAACTCCACTTTCTTCACAGGGCTTTTAAAGTAATCTCTGTCTATAAATTCCTATACTCAGGCTTGTGATTGGCAAGTCTGCTTGGACCACGATATCCAGTGTCTGGTCCAGGGGCTTCCCATGAGGATTTTCTTCCAGCCCATTGTTGAAGACAAATGGAAATTTCTCCCAGAAGGAAACATCNTAGGGTTCCCCCAGTGTGGGCTCAGAGTGGGCTTGAGAACAGCCTCCTTAGCGTTTTATGGTAGCGTGGACTCGGCCACACCAGACAGGGAGAAAATCAGAAGGCCTCCTTCATTCACATAATCATCTGTAGCCTTGGTCTCAGGCACTTCCCAGGTGGGGCTAGTGGTAAAGAGCCTGCGGGCCAAGGCAAGAGACTTTAGAGATGCAGGTTCAATCCTTGGGTCAGGAAGATACCCCGGAGAAGGGCGTGACAACCCACTCCAGCATTCTTGCCCAGAGAATCCCCTGGACAGAGGAACCTGGTGGGTTACAGTCCATAGGGCTGCAAAGAGTCAGACACGCCCGATGTGACTTAGCACAGCACAGCCTTTGTCTCCCGCTTACTCAGGGTCCCCAGCATTCCAGTCTCCCTCTCTCCTCTCTCTCTCTCCCCTTCTCCCTCTCTCCCTTCTCTCTCTCTCCCTCTCGCCTCAATTGTACGATATAGTTTTCGATTCATGAGGCTATCAATATTGAGCAATGCATGGCCTACTTTTATTCATAGACTTACATAGTTAATATATTTTTGATAACATAATAAGGGCACCCATGAACTACTATCCAACATGAAAACTAGAACTTTGCTGATAATCTACACTATAGTCATCTCCATCCCATTTCCCACCTCATTCTGACTTTGGTTGCCCCTAAGCAATTTCTCTTTGTGAATCCCTCCAATTAAATATATATGTATATATAATATTTTATAACTGCCTTGGTAGAAAGATGAGTGAAATCCAGGCTAGGTTCATTATTATATATTTATTATTATTATACTCATTGTCTTCTGTTTTTAAAAGAAAATAAAAGCATTTTTGTGAGACATTAACATTATGGGCCTTACACACTGTCATACCTACTATACCTAACAAATGGATAATTGACCTGGCTGAACACGGAAGAATTGATGCTTTTCAACTGTGGTGTTGGAGAATACTCTTGAGAGTCCCTTGGACAGCAAAGAGATGAAATCAGTCAATCTTAACGGAAATCAACTCTGAATATTCATTGGAAGGACTGATGCTGAAGATGAAACTCCAATACTTTGGCTAGTTGATGTGAAGAACTGACTTATTTGAAAAGACCCTGATGCTAGGAAAGACTGAGGGCAGGAGGAGAAGGGGACGACAGAGGATGAGATGGCTGGATGGCATCACCGACTCAACGGACATTGGTTTGGTGGACTCCGGGAGTTGATGATGGACAGGGAGGCTTGGCATGCTGCTGTTCATGGTGTCACAAAGAGTCGGACACGACTGAGCGACTGAACTGAACTGAACTGAATGGAAAAGGTCAACCACAAGCAGGAACAGATGGGAAATGTAAACAGAGAGATAGAAATTCTAAGGATAGTAAAAGAAAAGGCTAGATATCTAAAATATTACAATGAAAATGAATATTTTTATAGGCTTATCAGTGACTGAATATGGCTGAGGAAAGACAAATTTCTCTATTGAAGACAGATCAATCAGAACTTTCTACAATGAAATACAAAGACGAAACACATTGAAAAAATAAAATAGGGCATCCAAACTTGCAGGAAAATTTCAAAAAGTGTAATACATGAACACTAAAAGGGAGAGAAACCGGGGAGCAGAGGAAAGTTTGAAACAATAATGGCTGAGAATTTGCAAAATTTGACAGGTGCCAAACCACAGTCAAGATTTCACTAATTTAAGAATGAAAACATTCTTGGCTGGCCTTCTCTTTCTTGGATCTCCTTTTTTTAAAAATGATTTCCCACAGGCAAAATCATGGTGCCTCATAGTACCTGATCTAGGTATGATCTCCTAGAATACAGAAACATGACGGGCTGGAATCAAACACCATTGACAATATTCACTCAATTTAGGGAGAAACAAAACTGTGGCAAAGAACAGCACATCCTGAATCGGATGTAGTTAGCCTACAAGCTAACTACTTTTCTAAAAGCTTCCTTATCTGATTACACTTGCTTGCCTGCATTCTTATGTGTGTTGATATTTCACCCAGTGGAACATATCATGGTAGTAATTCCAGGTTTGGTGAATCAGCATTTTTTATGTGTTAACCGAAATGCACTCTTTAAAATTCTGTTATCTGAACTAGTTTGAAGGCAGCTTATGATGGATGTGTATGTTCTTTGTTCTTATTAGATTCTTAAGTACCTTTTCCCTTTAGGAATAGGCATATATGCTAATGCTTGAGTGAATTTGTATAATGATAGAATTCAGATATTATTTCCTTGTAAACTCCACTTTCTTCACAGGGCTTTTAAAGTAATCTCTGTCTATAAATTCCTATACTCAGGCTTGTGATTGGCAAGTCTGCTTGGACCACGATATCCAGTGTCTGGTCCAGGGGCTTCCCATGAGGATTTTCTTCCAGCCCATTGTTGAAGACAAATGGAAATTTCTCCCAGAAGGAAACATCTCTGCTTTGCCCATTATCCTCTGCATCATTTCATCCCTCAGGGTCTCTGCTTCATTTTGACCACCTTGGGAAGTATCCTGGGAAGATAGAAGCTGTGTACAGAAAATCTGAATTTATCATCACAAAAACCATGTTATGTTCTGCATTCCTGATTAACAGAAACTGGTGCAAATGTTGCTGTGGTCTTGGCAAATCCCATTCAGTAAAACTGGGAACGGAATTTTCACCATATATAGATGACAAGTGTCATCACAACAGTGAGTGACTTTATTACCAGAGATTATAAATAAAATATTTTATGAGGTGACCCATTCTCTTATATAATTTATATTTCAAATCCTCCCTTTCTCAGGTGAAGAAACTAAATCTTTTGCTTAAGGGCATGCAAAGTGCTCATCAATTAATCACATTCATAGCAAATATTAAGCATCCAGTGTGTGTAAAGGAAGTCTAAAGAAATTCCATCCCAGACTTTATGAAGGTCACAATCTGGGGGATAAATGGGTTGTATTCAAGGAGAAAGCCCAAGGGAAATATGGACCTGACATCTTTCAGATAAGCATTTCATGGTTAGAGAGACTCACTGGGCATTATTAATGTGGCCTGGATTAATTTAGGGCGGGCCCCGTGACACGGGCCGCCAAGGCTTGAAGGAGCCACACCCTCAAGACAGAATAGGGTGAAGTGAGTTTGGAGGCAAGAATTAGGGACTTCCCTGGTGGTCCAGTGGTTAAGAATCTGACTGTCAATGCAGGGATTCCAGGTTCAATCCCTGGTTTGGGGAGCTTCTGCATGCACAGGGCAGCTAAGCTCCTGTACCGCAACTACTGAGCCCATGCAGCCTAGAGCCCACGCCCTGCAATAAGAGAAGCCACTGAAGTGAGGACCCAGCACACTGCAGCCTCACAGTGGCCCCTGCACTCTGCAGCTAGAGCAAGCCTGCGGGCAGCAGTGAGGACCCAGCACACTGCAGCTTCACGGCAGCCCCTGCACTCTGCAGCTAGAGAAAGCCTGCGGGCAGCAGTGAGGACCCAGCGCAGCCATGAGTAAATAATTAAAATGGAGTCATTGGCAAGCAAGTGACATTTACCTCTTGGCTGCATACAGAAGAGAGCCCTCCCAGTTCTCCCTAATAGCTTAGGCCTTCCTCACACAGCCCGTGCGTGGGACACAGTGCAGCACCCGCTGAATCCATTAACTCAGGCAATGGTTTTAGAACAGAGAGAGCTGCGTGCGTCACGCAGTCTCCTCCCACTCTGGCAGCTGCCAAAGCAACTTGGACGTTTAGTTTCTTAGGCCTCAGGTTGCAAGCAACCAGAAAGTAGAGCCTGGTTCTTGCTCATCCATGCTGGCCTTCAAGGAGGGCTAGTTTAATTGTAATAAGCTGACTCTTCCTCTTAGGGAATTCCGGTTAGTGGTGCTAAGGAATGAATGTTTGTGAACTGCAAATTCATGTTGCAAGCCAATCATGAATGTGCTGGTATTTGGAAGTGGGGCCTTTTGGAAAGTAACCAGTCCATGGGGGTAGAGCCCACACGAACGGGATTAGTGCCTTTCTGAGAAGAGACGAGAGAAAGATGATCACTCTCGCTCCATCAGCCATGTGAAGACACAATCAGAAGATGAATAACTTAAAAGCAGGGAGTGGCCTGACCAGACACGGGATCTGAAGGCTCCTTAACCTTGAACTTCCAAGTTTTCAGAACTGTGAGAGATAAATATTTAAGCCATACAGTCTATGGTTTATGTCATAGCAGGCCAAATGCATTAGGTCAAATGGAAAATCATTGTTCCTAAAATGACCTGCAAAGTGACACTAACAGTTTTTAATATCACCATGTGAAGAACCTGGACTAACATGCACATATTATATAATAGACTGCCTTTGAATTTCATATTATGCATGTAAGTGTTTTATATATATGTGTATATGTATGTATATTGTGTTTTATATATGTTAGTGTGCATAAAATTCACTGACTGAACTGATTTACAAAAGTGAAACAACTGTGAGTCTAAGTGGTTAGAACATCATCTTACTTCTGTTTTGGCCGCTGAACACTGGCAGCACTGGTCAGTATAACAGCAAGGGAAGAAAGCAAGCCAAAGCGAAACTGTAGCCTGAGCAAATTACAGGGGTGCATACATTATTAGTAGTGACTAATCTTTTAAAATAAGATTTTAGGGGAAATCCCAGCAAAATCACAAGAGCTAATATTTTTTGCACACAAACTATATGCCAAGTGTACCATAATAAACTTTTAGTTAATTAACTAATGTCTTTTTTACAGAAACGCTACAAAATAGAGTACTACTGTCATTCCTAACTGCCAGTTGAGAAAACTGAAGGGAAGTGATCTGACTTGTCCCAAGACATATAGAGTCGGTCTGTAACAGCTGTGATTTGAGTGTACGTAGTCTGACTCCGGAGCCGGCATTAATCATCACATGGTACTCTATACCTTTCGCACACCATGGCTCTCCAGAGCATGTGTGTGTATATGTACAAACAGATTTTATTTTAAGGAGTTTGCTTATGTGATTGTGGAGTCTGGTTAGTTTAAAATTTGCAGAGTGGCCAGGCTAAAAATCCAGGAGAGATCTTTTCAAAGAGTGAACTTTTGGCTTCATTGATTTTCTTTAATGACTTTCTATTCTCTATTTTGTTTATTTCCATTCTAGTCATTATTTCTCTCCCTTCTTCTTTCTTTGGGTTTAGTTTACTTTTTTCTTTAATCTCTTAAGGTAGAAGTTTTGGTTATTGATTTGAAATTTCTTCTTTTGTAATATAGGCTTGCCCTAACTTTATCCCACAGACTTGATATGCTGTGTTTTACATTCATTCATCTCAAGGCGTTATCTAATTTCCCTTATAATTCCTTCTTTGCCTATTTGTTATTTAGGAGCATGCTATTCAATTTCTACATTATTATGAGTTTCCCGTTTCCTTCTGCTTTGATTTCTAATTTTATTCCACGGTGATTACAGAACATACTTTGCACGATTTCATCCTTTAACATTCAACGAGGCTATCTTATGGCCTAAGGTAGTGCCCATCCTGGAGAATGTTGAGAGCTTGTCTTTTCCGCTGTTGGGCAGAGTCTACAGCCAGCCATCAGGTCTAGCTGGCGTGCGGCGCTGCTCGGCCTCCTGTTTCCTCTTTAACCTGCTGCCTTTTGCTCTATCCATTGCTGAAAGTGTGCTGTTGGAATCTCAGTTACGACTGGCGTGTCTATTTCTGCAGTCACACTTCTAAGGTTTTGTTTCAGGTAACTGGGGCTCTGTTTTAGGCGCACCTATGCATGAGTCTTCCTAGGGGAAAGGCCCTTCACCCTTATGAAACGCCCTTCTTTGTCCCTAAAACAACCTTTGTCTTGAGGAAGGTCTGCTTTGTCTGCTGCTGACGCAGCCACTCTAGCTCTCTTCTGTCTATGTTTACATGCCCGCCGTCTCTCTTCATATCTTCTAGTGTTCAACCTCTTTTTGTCTTTGAACATAAAGCGTGTCTCTTCTAGACATGCACTGAAAACTCATTCAAATTAAACCACTTTCCGTACATGTTCACCAGCACTAGTTTTAGGTGAGATAATATGCTTGGTACTGTGAAACTGCCACAGTAAGTAAACAACCACTTATGGGTGCTTCACAGACACCTTCTAGCTGTGGATAGTTGAATGCAAAGCCCACCAGAACGTGCTAAGGGCTGTGAGGGAGGCGGAAGCAGCCTGGCCCGTTGGCGTGAAAGAAGAACGTCTGCTCAGCTGACTGTGGGGCTCAGGCTGCGATGGGACTCAGGCTGCGATGGAGCTCAGGCGCCCAGCCTTGGGGTCAGACGAGGCTTCAGGACGGGAGCTGAGTTCGTGGCAGGAAGGAACAGCACCCAAAGGTCATGGAACCATAATGTGTGTTCAACATCTAGTGTGTAGACTGATTTAACAGATAACTACAGCATGTGTGGGAGAGGAACGGGAGATGAGGCTGACAAGATGGACCAGGTGTTAGAAGCAGAGATCTACTGACGTGGTGAACAGTGTTTAATTAGATCTAGAATGCTAGACGCTGGGAAAAAGACTTACAGCAAATGCTTCAAATGATTAAACTTCTATTTCTACCCACTTAATTTGAACCTTTAAGCCCCAAAGGGAACAGAAAATATAACGCCTCTCATGTTTATCATTACATGGTTGGCATTCAATAAGTATTTGCCAACTAAACCACTAGATAAATGGAAATAAATAGTGAGAGTCATATAGAGAGCTAAGCTCAGTGGCATGTGCGCCAGGGAGGCCAAGACGGTTGGTAGTCACATTTCTCCCAACACTGGGCAAAGACAGGACAAATGACAGAACCAAGTCCAAGAGAGAACTTCAACCTTAATAGTGTAATATTCAAGTACATGACTACGGAAAAGGGCTCGCATTTGAGGCAAAATGTGTGAGTGTCCAAAGTATCTGCCACTGTCACTTTAAGAGCTGACGCCAACTAACAGATGCCAGAGGGACTCAGGCCTCCTTAGTTCTCCCTGGACTGGCTAGGAAGAAATGAATGGATGATCGCTCAATAGAGTATTAATTTCCCTTAGTATCTCTCACTTAACTAGGGCTGATGGCTTTTTAAAGTTTGTTCATAGTATTATTGCATTGACTTTCTTTCTGTGAGGCAACAAGGGAGAAATGATTTTCACTTAGTTTGACAATGAAGAAAATGAAGCCTAGGGGATTTTGTGGCTTTTCTAAGATCTGGTTTCTAAATGGAGAAGGTGAGATTCATCTCAGGTTTTATTTGTTCAGTAGCCAAAAAGTCTAAGTGTCTTCTATGTTGCAGGCATTTGCTGAATCCTGAATAAACCACATGCCTTAATTCAAGGTCAGTAGAGTCCAGAGGGAAGATTCTAGTTCATAAAACAGGAGGACAGAGTTAATGTACCCTACCTTTCCAGTTATAAAAGAAAAAAAAAAATACTGGGTACGTGTAGCCAGAATAAAGTATTTTAAAACACATAGCTGAGTGTATGGATGTGAGAGTTGGACTGTGAAGAAGGCTGAGCACCAAAGAATTGATGCTTTTGAACTGTGGTGTTGGAGAAGACTCTTGAGAGTCCCTTGGACTGCAAGGAGATCCAACCAGTCCATTCTGAAGGAGATCAACCCTGGGATTTCTTTGGAAGGAATGATGCTGAAGCTGAAACTCCAGTACTTTGGCCACCTCATGTGAAAAGTTGACTCATTGGAAAAGACCCTGATGCTGGAAGGGATTGGGGGCAGGAGAAGGGGATGACCGAGGATGAGATGGCTGGATGGCATCACAGACTCGATGGACATGAGTCTGAGTGAATTCTGAGAGATGATGAAGGGAGACCTGGCGTGCTGCAATTCATGGGGTCGCAAAGAGTCGGACACGACTGAGCGACTGAACTGAACTGAATAGAAAAAAAAGGAAAATTCCCACATGCCAGAAATGAAAAAGAAACTGGAGGCTAGAATAAGTAGCTTGCGGTCAGATGCTTAAGGCCAGCAAAGGAGTGGAATCTGAGTGTGGGTCCACTAGCTGAGGACAGAAACTGAATATCCAGCCAGGATGAGGGAGGAGTCGGGGATCTGTGGAAAGCTGGAAGTTGGATCCAAGTTGACACAGAGCTAGGAATCTGAAAAGGCTGTTTCCACAAAGGGACATTCAAAATACGTAAGCAATAGGAGACCTACTGTGCACCTGGGGCTCTGAGCAGATGTCAGTAGGGAGAAAAGGAACCTCTGCGGCATCAAAACCTCCGGTCTGTGCCACGCACAGAGGTGGCGTGGTGCTCAAGGGCATTGTCTCCACATGCTGTGAGAAGCCCTGACCTGAGAAAAGGGTGTGAAACGACCTGGTCAGGCCCCCTGCAGAAGCAAAGGCACAGCCTCTCTGTAAGGGGCTTTCCACGGTCTAGGGAGCCCAGTCCTCGTGTATCAGTAAATCCCACAGAAGACAAACTTTAAAACAGGAATTGCAAACTATGTGAGAGAGCTATCAACTATGAGAGAGAATCAGAGGACACAGCAAATGTAAGCATAGTATATACGCGCGTGAGATTGTCAAGCTGTCTGAAAGAGGCTGAAACTAAGCCTGTCTAAAGCGACGGGCTTCCCTGCTGGTTCAGACAGGAAAGAATCCTTCTGCATGGTGAGACACCTGGGTTCCATCCCTGGGTCAGGAAAATCCCGTGGAGAAGGGAATGGCTACCCACTTCAGTATTCTTTCCTAGAGAATTCCATGGACAGAGGAGCCTGGCGGGCTATAGTCCATGGGGTTTCAAAGCATCAGACACAACTGAGCAACTAACACTTTCACTTTCAAAGAGATGAAAGAATGACTTGAAACTCAAATGAAAGAACAGATTCTGGGTGGAAATACCAAAAAAAAAAAAAAAGCAAGACACAGCTAAGTAATTCGACTTCCAGAAATAAATATCCAATAGTTAAGATAAAAATGTGCCAACAGACTGAACTTAATTGAAGAAAAGAATGAATGCTTGGGAGGTTGAAGTGAAGAAAGTAACTGGAGATAGAAAATATGAACACAAGTTTAAGAGATATGGAGAATAAGAAGATCTAACACAAATCTAATAGGAGTTCTAAAAGTACTAAGAGAAAGGATATAGGGAGGCCATATCAAAGTCATAGTGTCTGAGGATTTGCCAGACATAATACACCTTGAGTTGACATTGTGTAACCAAGCCCCAAGGAGAATAAACAAAAAGTTATCCATGTCAAGAGCTGTGATAGTCAAGCCACACAGCACTGCAGACCACTAGGTGTGTGGAGAGGACATTGATAGGACTAGGTGCTGAGGAGGGGCCTCAGGGCACAGGAGAGTCTGCTCCAAGTGGGTCAGAGACGGGCTACGTAGCAAGGCTGCCCCAGAACCTGAGGGCAGAGGTGTGCGTGCGCGCTCAGCCACTTCAGTCGTGTCCAGCTCTTTGGGATCCTGTGGACTGCAGCCCATAGACCCTCTGTGCATGGGATTCTCCAGGCAAGAATACCAGAATAGGTTGTCATTTCCTCCTCCAGCGGATCTTCCCAGTCCAGGAACTGAACCCATGTCTCTCTCACATTCACAGCAGGTTCTTTACCAACAGCGCCGCTGGAGAAGCCCAATAGGGAGGTGTGCAAGCTGCATAGAGCTAGGTGATGGGACACTGGAGCAGGGACCAGCTTGGTAGGCACAGGGGGAAATGAGGCAGTTAGTGTGGGGTGGAAGGCTGGAAGGAGGCCGTGACAAGAGGGAGAGCCGCAGAGAGAGGTGGGACTCGCTGTGAGAGGACCGTGCATCCTTCTCGAGACGCCAGGAGGGCCACTGAGGACTTTAAGCATGGCAAAGACAGGACAAAGGGCAAAACTTGAACTCCCATCTGTGTAAGGGATGGATAGAAAGTGGATATGAACAGAATCAGGGGCATGAACTAGCAGACTGTCACCACAGTTCAAACATGAGGTGGATGATGAGGGTGGGAACCAGAGGAGTGAAGAAAGGAGAGAGCCCTGCAAAGGGCTGAAGGACAGGCGATGTGCAGAGCATGATTTCTGTAGGGAAAGGAAGAAGGATAAGGGGTGCCTTCCATCAAAGGGCTGAAGGACAGGTGATGTGCAGAGCATGATTTCTGTAAGGAAAAGGAAGAAGGATAAGCGATGCCTTCCATGTATCTGGCCAGGGAACAGGGATGCCTGTTCAGAGCATATAAGCCACACAAATTCTATAATATATTTCACGGTCTATTCACTAGTCACTATCTCCTATTTCAATATCTCCCTTTAAAGTAGGCAACACCAAGCATCATTGATTCATAATTATTAACTCACCATTATGGATAATCTTGAAAGGAAACTCATGTTTGATTTGGTTCCAGTGTTTACCTTTGCAAGGTAATGTTACATAAACAAGCAGCGGTAGAATGTTTACACCATTTATCTGCTACGTAAATGGCAGGAGGCCTCTTTAGAAAGGAAGTAAAGACTTCTTGGTGTGGGGAGAGCTAAAGCATACTTGTAAGTGACAAGCATTTGTGGTGAGGGACTGGAGAGGATGATGTTTATAATCTTAGTGTGATTTCTCAGTATTGTAAAAGGAGTGTTAATGCCATAGATAATAAGATACAGCTGATATCCCAAAGGCCCTTCCTTACAGGATGGTAGACAGCCTAGGGTGGCCTTCTCCACCCTTCCCAGTCCTCAGGATGAACGGCATGGTGGACACAAGGCTTTTAGTCCAGAAATGGGAGAAAATAGCAGTTTTCTACCTGTGAGCAAGTTGCAGGGTCAAAGGGAGCTATTACTGAATATTCATAATGTTCTAGAGATTCTGCACACATGAATTCTGAGTGAACTCACTGCAGACATGATTGTGAGTGTCGCTGTGACTTTTAAAAGCGAGGGCACTCAGAGAAGCACTTTCTACTCAGAGAAGCACCTTGGCCAAGGTCGTAGCCCATGAATTAGGAGAGACGTTTTAAAGGCAGCCGGTGGGGCCCTCCTGTGACGCCGCCTGCGTCGTGGGCGCTGCTGTGGGCCTTCTGGCGAGCCCTGCTCTTCCTCATGAGGGGTCTCCTGGAGACCCCCAGGGGAGCTCAGGGCAGTGGCCAGGCCCCACTCTTCCAGCCTCTTATTGTGTGGTCTCCAAAATTCACTTGACCTCTTGCTGCCTTGACCTCCCCATCTGTGAAATGGGGATCAAATTTCGTTGCTGCACATCTGTCTGCCCAGTGAAGCCTTGATGCTTAATGATTAATGAGATCACGAGAGGGTAGGGGTTGTGCCCAAGGGCAAACTCATTTATTATGAAGCAAAGTCCATTATTTCTTCATTCTTTCACACACTGACAAAGTTTTTTTTTTATTTTAAGTATAATAAATTAAGGTAAATTTTTAGCCAGAATTTAACTGCATAACATTTAATAATTACAAACTAACTTTGGCTAAAAACCTATAAATTAGTTAATTTTGTAAGACTACTATCTAAGAAAACTGACTCATTTTTGGTGCTGGTGTAATTTTTGAGTTTAATCAGATTTAGTTATTTTATTCCCTAAATAAAATGGATTATGGACAAAAGGACATTTGGAATCACCAGTTTCCAAACTCCTTTAGCATTTTGAGGTTTAGTTCTTTCTCAGGGGAGGTCTCAGAATAGCTTAAATAATTCCAAATCAACTCTCAGCTTGTTATGACTTTTCCAAATATTAGGACTGAGTGACTTTCTATGTGTTTCTTTTAAAAGTTAGAGCTAAGAGCTAAGGAATATCAGTGTTACAAATCTTATGAAGATATCATTGACAAACACACAGACGTTGGATTGGACACTTAGTCATCGTTCCGTGTGGGGTTTGGTAAACAGTGCCTACCTGGGGTGGTTCACAATCTCGAGGGACAGATATTCATGTGAGTGTGTGTACTCAGTTGCTCAGTCATGTCCAAATCTTTGTGATCTCATGAACTGTAGGCTGCCAGGCTTCTCTGTTCCATGGGATTTTCCCAGCAAGAATACTGGAGTGAGTTGCTCTAAGGGATCTTCCTGTTCCAGGGATGCACCTCTTGTATCTCCTGTTCTCTACCACTGAGCCACCTGGGAATCCCATTTATATGAGCCGATCCTTTAAATACAAAGCACATCTCAGTTCAGTCACTTAGTCATGTCAGACTCTTTGTGAACCCATGAAACGCAGCACACCAGGCCTCCATGTCTATCACCAACTCCCGGAGTTTACCCAAACTCATATCCATTGAGTTGGTGAAGCCATCCAGACATCTCATCCTCTGTCGTCCCCTTCTCCTCCTGCCCTCATTCTTTTCTAGCATCGGGGTATTTTCAATTGAGTCAGCTCTTCACATCAGGTGGCCAAAGTATTGGAGTTTCATCTTCAACATGAGTCCTACCAAAGATCACTCAGGACTGATCTCCTTCAGAATGGACTAGTTGGATCTCCTTGCAGTCCAAGGGACTCTCAAGAGTCTTCTCCAACACCACAGTTCAAAAGCATCAATTCTTCACTCAGCTTTCTTCACAGTCCAACTCTCACATCCATACATGACCACTGGAAAAACCATAGCCTTGACTAGATGGACCTTAGTTGACAAAGTGATGTCTCTGCTTTTGAATATGCTATCTAGGTTGGTCATAACTTTACTGCCAAGGAGTAAGCATATTTTAATTTCATGGCTGCAGTCACCATCTGCAGTGATTTTGGAACCCAGAAAAATAAACTCTGACACTGTTTCCACTGTTTCCCCATCTATTTCCCATGCAGCGATGGGACCAGATGCCATGATCTTCGTTTTCTGAATGTTGAGCTTTAAGCCAACTTTTCCACTCTCCTCTTTCACTTTCATCAAGAGGCTCTCTGGTTCTTCATACTCTGCCATAAGGGTGGTGTCATCTGCATATCTGAGGTTATTGATATCTCTCCTGGCAATCTTGATTCCAGCTTGTACTTCTTCCAGCCCAGTGTTTCTCATGATGTACTCTGCATAGAAGTTAAATAAGCAGGGTGACAATATACAGTCTGATGTACTCCTTTTCCTATTTGGAACCAGTCTGTTGTTCCAGGTCCAGTTCTAACTGTTGCTTCCTGACCTGCATACAGATTTCTCAAGAGGCAGGTCAGGTGGTCTGGTATTCCCATTTCTTTCAGAATTTNTTCTGCTTCTGTTAGGTCCAGACCATTTCTGTCCTTTATCGAGCCCATCTTTGCATGAAATGTTCCCTTGGTATCTCTAATTTTCTGGAAGAGATTTCTAGTCTTACCCATTCTGTTCTTTTCCTCTATTTCTTTGCATTGATTGCTGTGGAAGGCTTTCTTATCTTTCCTTGCTATTTTCTGGAACTCTGCATTCAAATGGGAATATCTTTCCTTTTCTCCTTTGCTTTTCACTTCTCTTCTTTTCACAGCTATTTGTAAGGCCTCCCCAGACAGCCATTTCGCTTTTTTGCATTTCTTTTCCATGGGGATGGTCTTGATCCCTGTCTCCTGTACAATGTCACGAACCTCATTCCATAGTTCATCAGGCACTCTATCTATCAGATCTTGGCCCTTAAATCTATTTCTCATTTTCACTGTATAATCATAAGGGATTTTATTTAAGTCATACCTGTATGGTCTAATGGTTTCCTCTACTTTCTTCAATTTAAGTCTGAATTTGGTAATAAGGAGTTCATGATCTGAGCCACAGTCAGCTCCTGATCTTGTTTTTGCTGACTGTATAGAGCTTCTCCATCTTTGGCTGCAAAGAATTTAGTCAATCTGATTTTGGTGTTGACCATCTGGTGATGTCCATTGTAAAGTCTTCTCTTGCGTTATTTGAAGAGGGTGTTTGCCATGACCAGTGCATTCTCTTTGCAAAACTCTATTAGCCTTTGCCCTGCCTCATTCCACATTCCAAGGCCAAATTTGCCTGTAAACTCCAGGGGCTTCTTGACTTCCTACTTTTGCATTCCAGTCCCTTATAATGAAAAGGACATCTTTTTGGGGGTGTTAGTTGTAAATAGTCTTGTAGGTCTTCATAGAACCATTCAGCTTCTTCAGCATTACTGGTTGGGGCATAGACTTGGATTACCATGATATTGAATGGTTTGCCTTGGAAATGAACATGGGATTAGAATTTGAGGGGGAATCTCATACTCATGGGAGGTTTCAGACTGAGAGAATATCTTTTCAAGTTTCTGATACTCTCCTGGAGCATTCTCTCATTCATTGCACATGTTCAACATGAGCATAACTCTCCCAGATTGAATAACAGGGGTAGGTTATAAAGATCCATAGGAATGAGTTTAAGTCTCTGGTACCTACATATAGAAAGATGGTGGATTCAGGCTAGTTAAGGGAGATGGTTCATCTCTGACTGGTGTCACACCAGAGTGAAAGCAAAGGATTCTTCCAAGAGATGGCAGACATTTGGATTTGTATGTGAAACTTCTTGTTCAAGTATTAGTAATTAATTGGAAAACCACATTTCTCTAAACACCAGGCACTTGTTGTTCAGTTGCTAAGTTGTGTCTGACTCTTTATGACCCTAAGAACTGCAGAATGCCAGGCTTCCCTGTCCTTCATTGTCTCCCAGAGTTTTCTCAGACTCGTGTCCATTGAGTCAGTGATGCCGTTCAACCATCTCATCCTCTTTCACCCACTTCTCTTTCCCTCAGTCTTTCCCAGCATCAGGGTGTATTCTAATGAGTCTCTTTGCATCAAGTGGCCAAAGTATTGGAGCTTCAGCTTTAGCATCAGCCCTTCCAATGAATACGTGTTGGGCCAAATAAAACTAATTCATAACCTCTGCTCCAAATGCTTTTTTCTACTCCCAAACCCTCTGCTTCCATCAACTACTCCCATAATTACTCACAGGCAACCATCTGGCCTCTGTGTCTGAAGTAGGAATGTTACACAAGACATCTGAAAGTGCGACTGCTCAATTGTGGTTATTTAGTGACATAACTACCTCACTTTTCAAAGAGAGTCATTCTGTTATTAATTAAGAGAAGGGAATCTAACCTGAATGTGTTGCCTGAAGGAACACAATTCAAAGTGTATGTATTAACAGGTAGCCAGCTAAGCATTCTCCTTTGTAAAATCTTTTACTTACTCATTTTTCCTTGCACAGAAGCCCAATATATGTTATTTAAACTCTCTGTTGGTTCTAAAGTATTTTAATTTTAAAAGGATGGGAGGTGGGATTTTGAACCACTTTAGAAGTTGGTTTCCTAAATATTTCTATGTTATCATTTCCCTTTGTGAGCAAAAGCCCGTTGAGAAGGATGGAAAGATTCGGGACTCAGTCCAGAATTAGATGGATGTACCATAAATGTCAGTCTAACCCACTACAGCAATTCTCAACTCCTGGTGGCCTTGGCTTGTCATCTTTCAGTGATTATGGAGAGTGGCTGAAGTGAACAAATATGCCTAAGGGCATTGGACACGCCTGCCCAGCTCCCGTTTAAGTCAACAATTCGTCTGAAGCTGTACTCTCAGTGAAGTAGAGAAGAAAAAGATTTAGTAGTGCAATCAACAAAAAATATCTCCCTCACTCTATCGCATCTATTTGGACACGCTGGACAGGATGACCTGGGATAACAATCTTTCCTACAGCCTCACACGAATATAAACAGTAGATGCGTGTGAAGGACTCTTTCACATACACATATTCCCAAAGGTAAATTTAAATTAGGCATAGACAAACAGAAGGCAGTGGCTATGCCTCCTTTGAGATTGAAAGACCACCCTGGTCTCATTGGAAACAGTAGGTCAAAATCTATCATTTGTCCTCTGATTAGTGTCTGCATTTGGGGTAAGTGATGGTAATTTGCAAGATAACAGCAGCTTGATGTTTGCAATTCTGGTGAAGAAAAATATTAGCTGAACTCACTGTGTGTTTCTTTACCACTCTCTGCTCTGAAGAGAAATTATGAGTTTGAGAAAGAGTTCAGAAATTTCTCAGAGGCATGATGTAAGTTAAACAAAATGTGCTTGCCTTAGTGAATCATGGCCCTGATTTGTTAGCCTTCTTTGAATTTCTCTGATCCGGGGCACTTACTATACCTCGTTGCAGCTGAATGCAGATATTGACAGAGACCTCTGGGAGGAGAAACCAAGATCATTTATGTGCGTATACAACATGACTTAATAAGGGTGAATGGGGATTTGCACCAGCAGAAATTACTCATGGTCTAACAAGACAGTTTGTTTAAGAAATTGACATTTATTGAAATAGGCTTTGGATAATTACTTGTTTTTTCTGTGTTGCTCAGATATTTCACTCCTTTATGTTTTAGTAGCCATTATTATTCTGCAGAAAATGCAATTATATTAATATTGCATTCACCAAGTATCTCTGGCTCTATTATGAGGAATAAACAGCAGATTTAATCACAAACCAGAATATTAATTGTAAGCCACTTCTTTAATTAAATAATGGACCTTCCATAAGAATAAGTTACTCGTGTTTACTTTTACTTGGGTGAAAGAGAAAAAAAAAATTGGCTCTCTAAGAGTATGTTAGTGTATTCCTGAACATGATTTCAAGAGCAAATGCCTAGTCTTCTGGAAAAGCTCCTACTTGGGAGGATTTTAATATCTTATGGTTTCAATCTCTCACATTTTACAAGACTATGTCCTCATTAGGATCTCAAATTTCACGGGCACCACAAGGCTACCCCAGCTCAGATTTAATCAGCAGCAGACACCCATCAGAAGGAAGGAGGGCCATCCTTGCCCCCTTGTAAGCCCTCCCATTAATGAAATATTCACCAAGAAAACGGTGCCAGAATGCAAACAAACAGTATTGGCCATATCCTCGCCCCACTTCTAACCTCCTGTGATCTTTGGCTTCTGTTCAGTAATTGTATTTATTTTGATTTCATTAAAAAATGTGAGAGATGGAATTCCACTTAGGCCTAAAGTTCAAAGATTTATAGCTCAGCTACAACAAAGAGAGCTGTCTCAGTGTCCGTATTAGTTTGGGGTTAGGAGCAGCTGTATAGTTGGGATGTTTTCCTACAAATGAGGTAACAAATGTTCCTCATATGTTCTCAGCAGTTCACAAACAATTTATGGTATACCATCATAATCATTTTCCTCATTCTGATCTTGATAACTGTATTAGGCGGGGTCCATCTCATTTTACAGATTGTCACTTCATTTTCTCAGATTTGTGAGATTAAAGACCAAAAGCTTCAGAGATATCACAGACTGAAATACATTCATTCCATTTGTAGATGTCTATTTGCTCCAAGAACCAGGCCTGCAGAGGTGAAGATGAGTGATCGTGCCAGCACTGACACTGTGCGTGTCAGAGAACATATTCACTTTTTCACTAGTACACTTTGAATCGTGAATCCAGCTGGGAAATAATTCCCAAACCTATGTCGCTGGACATTGCTAAATACACTCCCATGATCAGATTCTTCATCAACAGGAGTCTCTATTCTGAAATTTCATATGATATCTCTTATACATGGAATCTGAAATAAATGAAACAAATGAGCAAGAGAGAAACAGACTCAGACATAGAGAACCAACTTACGGTTGCCAGGGGAAGGACTGGGGGGAGAGACAGGGAACTGAGGCGGACATGTATGACTGCTGTATTTAATGAGGATGACCAACAAGGACCTATTGTCCAGAGTGCAGGGAACTCTGTTCATTGTCATGTGGCAGCCTGGACGGGAGGGCTGTTTGGGAGCGCATTGGTAGATGTATAGGCATGGCTGAGTCCCTTGGCTGTTCATTTGAAATAGTCACAGCATTGTTCATCATCTGTACCCCAATGTAAAATAAAAGATTTTTTTTTAAAGGACTTAAAAAAAATAGGAATCTATATTCTGTATGGCTCTGAGTCCATAAACCACACTGTCTGCATGAAATAGAGTGAGTTCTCATCAAAGCTCCATTTCAGGCAGACTTTCCATCCTGAGCCTGACTTGGCAGGACTTTATCAGCTGAAGGGAGCCCCTCATCCTGCCACGGTATATGCCGATCTGAAACATTACTGCACCACAAAACCATGTACAACATACTCCATACGTCCAGAGAGAGACGAGGAAACTAGAGTTTGGAGAGAGTGTCATGCGCTGGCACTCGACAGGAATGGAGGAGGATCAAGATTGGGTGAGCAAGAGTCCCCTTTTAGCTTGGTGATGAGTAGACTTGACTGGTAAGTCAAGAGCACAGGACAGAAAAGCTACATGGGACACTGGGCGTGTCCCCAGGAGGAGGAGCAGGCAGGTGCTGACATAGACGCAGACTGCAGACGCTGAGTCCAGCCGCCATGTGCTGGAGAGGGGGACACAGCGAGAAAGCGACACACTCCCCGAAGATGGTGCAGCACCATGCACAGCCCTCAGCGTCTGGAGTCCGGGTCTGTGCATCTCAACGCCATCCGCTTCTGGCAGTGTGTGTGGCCCTGGGGGGCACTCTGTGGCATTTGCTGGGAGATGATGCGTTGCAGACAAGCCCCAGGGCAACTGAACTGCTAGGACATCTACATCAGAGTGTTTTCCCAATGAAAGCAGGGTCTTTTCATATTCGAGTCTTTCCCCATCGTGGAAGTCTGGCTGACACACTAGACCACAATCACTCGGTACAGCAGCTATTATTATAGTACTCTTCTCCAATCTTTATGATTTTGCTTTTCTTTTCACCAAAAATTGAAAGCAAACTCCCCAAAGGTTGAGCTCAATGATTTTTTCCCCTCTTTCTTTTCTTTGATTCATGCAGAACATTCAGTGTGTGTTTTAGTGGGGGGGGGGAAGGGTTGGGGGGAATTGTTTTACATTTCCTCTTTTTAATTTCATCAGATGAGGACAATTAAAAAGTCATTAATTGTCTAGAATGGGCATGGTTTTAGCACCAATTTATGACTTTATCCTAATGTGTCCCATATTTAGAGTAACAGATTCTTTGAGACTTAGGGCTGTGTGAGACATAAACAATGGGTGACAGAGTTATTTATGGAGATGGTCAACATCATCACCCCAGGAAGCCTCCAAAGTTGAACTCGCAGCCTTAAGCCACGAAGAAATGGCCCCATGGTTTCTTTCTCTCCAGACTCACGTGAACAATTCTTTCACCATCACTCCTATGTCAGAACTTTGTAAGGACTCAGATAGATGCAAGAACAGGCACTTCAGGGGTGAAAAAATCAACCACAATTATGTGGACATACTTGGCAAGTAAAAATGAAAGGGAAAAAAAAAACAGGGAGAGTATAAATATGAAAAACTAAGCATCTACCCACAGGTGTGGACTTCAAATTTTATAAGACAGCATTAAGAGTAAAATCGCATTGTGTTTAAAAATACCTATGAAAGTCACTATTTCCCAGGGAAAAGAAATGACCAAGATGAATTAAGGAGCATAAAGCTTGAACAAAGTCTTAGTCACAGAGATAAAGGTGGAAGGAACACGGCTGGATGTTTCTGTGGTGATAACACTGATATTTTTTTAAAGCTTGCAACACTCAGACAATCTTAACGTTAGATGAACTGTTCCAGAGAATATAGAAATGTGAAAATTTCCCAAATTACTTTTCATGTTGGTATAACAGGCATGCATGCTCAGTCCTGTCCAACTCTTTGCAGCCTCACGGACTATAGCCCACCAGGCTCCCCTGTCCATGGAATTTTTGAGGCAAGCGTGCTGGAGTGGGTTGCCATTTCCTTCTTCAGGAGATTGTCACGACCCAGTGACTGAAACCGCACCTCTTGAGTCTCTTGCATTGGCAGGCAGATTCTGTCCCACTGCACTGCCTGGGAAGCCCTGTTAGCATAGCAGTGGTATTCAAATTTGAAGATACTAAACCAAAAAGGAAAACTCTAGGTTGAGCTCATTTATGGATAGGAAGATAAAGATTCTAAATCAAAGACTAGCAAATAAAATTCAACAGTGTATTGAAAGACCATGTCTAAGTTTTCCTTAGGAATGTATTTCTGATAGGTTGAAAATACATCTATTAGGAGATTACTTAAATTGGCCAAAGGGAAAATGACACAAGTTCATTTTAAAAAATGAAAAATTTATCACTAGATACATTTCAACATACATTCTTATGAAAACTGTAGGCAAAACAGTAAGGAGAATGACAAAGAATATCTAATGAAATTCAATAGACGTCATTAATCATGATGATAAAATTCTTGCAGCATTGCTTTGAAAATCAGATACAAGAAAGGGTATCTATTATTATATACCATTTTTCTGGAAGTCCCAGCCACTACACTGAGATATGAAGACAAAAATAAGATTATAGTTATTACTCCTTAAGTGAAAATTAGAGGTGTTTTAATTGGTGGCCTTGTTAATCTCAGTGGCTTCCTAGTATTATATTCAAATATGATTCCTAACATTGGAAGCGGAAAAGGCAATGGCACCCCACTCCAGTACTCTTGCCTGGAAAATCCCATGGGCGGAGGAGCCTGGTGGGCTGCAGTCCATGGGGTCGCTAAGAGTCGGACACGACTGAGCGACTTCACTTTCACTTTTCACTTTCATGCATTGGAAAAGGAAATGGCAACCCATTCCAGTGTTCTTGCCTGGAGAATCCCAGGGATGGGGGAGCCTGGTGAGCTGCTGTCTCTGGGGTTGCACAGAGTCAGACATGACTGAAGTGACTTAGCAGCAACACTGGAAGATGAAGTTGGGAATTCTAGCCCTTTCTCCATCAAAAAAGACCAAGTGGTGCCAAATTCCTTTTTGCTCTTTGTTAGATGCTGAACCGTTCTTCCTCCAGATTCACATGCTGAAGTCATAAGCACTAGGACCCCAGAACATGACAGTCTTTGAGGCCTTGAAAGGGATAATTAAGTTAAAATAATTAGTAGGGTGGGCTCTACTACATGACTGGTATGCCTATAACAAGAGGAGATTAGGATACAGAGAGAGACCAGACACATCCCCACCCAGACAGACGACCATGTGAACACACGGTGAGAAGACAGCCCTTGCAAGCCAAGGAGAGAGGCCGCAGAAGAAACCAACCCTGCTGACACTGTGATCTTCGACTTCAAGCTTCTAGAAAGGTAAGAAATACATTTCTGTTGTTTAAGCCACTGAGACGGTGGTATTTTGTTACAGCGCCTGACACGCTAACAAGCCTTTTTTCTGACAGTGTTCTTGTGTTCTCGTTGAGGTCCAGTGACCTGGGCCTCGCTTGCATAGCCAAGTGGTAAGATCCAATCTTTATGGCCCAGTTTTGTGCACAGATAACCAGTGGTACAGACCTAGGGAGACTTGAATGAATCTCGGTAATTGCAAGTCTGCCTGAAGGATCCCACACAGTCCCGTTTCAGAGCTGTTGCTACAAACCTGTTAAATAGCATCGCTGCTGCTTGACTGACACCACAATAGTGCTCCCGGTGAGATTTTCCTTTCCATGTTCACACTAATCTCTGTGCTTCAGAATTACTTCTCAGAGCCATTTGTCTCTGACAGTTCATGTGCTGTGACAAACAACTGATGCTTAGAGTGCAGTTGGTTCTGTTTCCAAAAGCCCATCTGATTTAGTCCTTTGAATGAGTCTCTGGTCAAACTCCACATGCTCCATCTCCTCCCACCCCCCTGCCCCTGACCCCATAAAGTGGATTTTATCAGTTTTTCAGAGATCCTGACCCTTTTTGCCTTTCTTGAACAGCTCTGGCAAAGTACCCTGATGGTGCAAGAAAAAAATTTTTTTTTTCTTAGTTCTCTCTAAGGCACTGAGAACTCCAACCTCAATGAGACACAGCCTTCTAATGAGGAGCAGATGCAGGCATAAATGCCTTAGCCAGAAGGCTAGGGGAGTTGAGAAAGAGGAAAATGCCAGTATTGCCAAATCCATCGGAACTAAAATTTCAGACACATGTTTCATTCAACCACGGCTTGCACTTTGGTAATTCAGTAATTAAGGCATTGCCCCATTGAAGAGTTCAGAGTCTTGTAGAATTAAACAATAAATGAGTTTAACTGAGAAGCTGCCACTCTTGAAAACATTCAATGGAAGAAATGTCTTCATTTGTCTTTAGAGCTTAAATCTGCAATAATCCAAATCAAAATCAGCGACTAATTACCACATTTCTGCTGAGTGGAAAAAATTAGATGTAGCAAGAAACAGATTGAGAATGCGATGTTTTTGTTTTGTTTATACATCATGCATAGCAGCTTTGCCGTGAAGACACGGCCATGTGTTATGTACCAAGTATACACATGCCAGCCGGTTCTTCCACCTACGTCTTCATTCAGTGAAATTTGTGTAGACTCAAATCTTGTTACTGTACTTCCCTATGAATGGTTCTTCTGGGAGGGAGGACTATTTGCCTGCTCTTTCTGGAAAACCTTGATGATAATAACAAAATACTACAAGAGTCGTGACGTTTCCTTCCTTCATCTTTTTGCTGCGCAGGCACCCGGAGAGGAGGCAAGCCACCCCTCTGGGAGCACTCAGGTTTGAATGGTGGAAAGGCACGTGTATAAATCCTGTAACACGAATCCAAATCTTTGGATATTCGGCAATGACAATGATTTTCACCAAAAGACTGAGGAGGAAGGAGAGGAGGGAGAAATGAACATATCGGAGGCCTTGGTGTCTTTTCCAGACTTCATCCCCTGGCCGTTTTTCCTTTGCTATTTTTTCTTTTTATTTACTCTGAATTCTGGGATTTCCTCCTAAGAGCCATATAACATTAACTTCAAATGAAGTGAAAATATTCTTTAAAGAAAATGTTCTTTAAATATCTCTGAATGTTCCAGATCTTTTTCTCAAATGTATAGTCTTTTTTTTAATTATAAAAGGAAACTAAAAAGTTCACTTCTTGATGAACTTGAATTTCTAATGTTCAAGTTCACTAAAACCATTAGAAAATACAGAAAAGCAAAAGAATACCACTAACAACAATCTCCCCAACCACATTGGGACTGCCACTCCGCCCACCTTAGAGTGTATTTTTATAAAGCTTTTCTATGAAAATCAAATTGTGTAACTTACTCTTATATCTCTGAGAAATCATCCCAGATAATCTCCTGTTGGGCATTATTTGCTCTATCTTTTCACTGCTTTAAGTTCTACAAGATAGCAACAAGCTTATACTGAGTCACATTTAAAGACACTAGAAAAAGTTTCTGAAAATTATGATTTACAAAACTACTTAGTGAAATGGGTTCAAAATGACCTTATAGTTAGATGTTTGTTTTTGACCCAGATGTTGTTTGACCAAACAGTCTTGTTTTCTAACCAGAATGCGGGCCAATTTACTTTAGGCAGATTTACCTTAAGCCAATATGATGTTGCCAAAGTCATGTGTAACAAATCTAAGAGACTTTCTCAGTGTTTATCTCAACATTCTCCACTTGATAGTTTTCATCCTTATCCTTGCATTTTGTCTTTTCCTTCAGCCCATTTTAAACACTTCTCCCATTCTCCGCCTGGCTTTCTGCCTAAATTTCTGTTTCTTCAAGGTTTCTGCTCTTGAAGAGTCCAAAATCTCGTGGGCATATATAAAGTGCATAGCACATGGGAACATCCAGCCACCCCCGAAGCAGTATCCACTCATTTTTTTCAGCCTTTTATCTTAACACGAGAATAGCATTTACTTTTCAATGTCTTTTAGGATTCATAAAAATGTTGGGATGAGTTTCGTTTCCCCAACTTGAGTTGACAACATCAAGACACAGAGAGTGTGTGTGATTCTCCCAAGCTTGGAGCTACATTTTAAAGATCTAATGATTGGAAGGTTATTTACTGCCCTGAGCTATTTGCAATATTTGGATATGAGAATTAGCTTTATATGATGCTGAAGGAAATTTTAAAATTTAAGAAACTGGGCCCAAAGCTAAAAACTTGCTGAATTTTCAAATTCTATTAAGGCAAATTGTTTCACAAACCTTAAATTTTCAACTGTAAATAACATTACCCTGGGCAATGCAGAGCTATTATTTTGAAGTTAAAAAAACAGACTCCCTTAGCAATTGTTTCTGTGAACTTGGCTGGCACCACAGAATGTTTTGCAGCAAGTCAAAGCAAAAGTATTTCCAGGGGCCCTATTGCTCAATGTGACTTTGCTTATATTTGGTCGAGTTTCACAGAACAAGAGGAAAGTGCTCAGATTAGGCTTTGAAGGGGTCAGCGTCGCTCTGCTGGATGCCAATGGCTTTGGATCTGATCTAATACAAAGAGGTGTTCGTATTTGGAGTGTGTCTCCTCTTCAGCAGTTATTACCCTGAGCATCTACATAATCACTTAATCCCCACTACAAACCAACTGAGGCACAGGAAGGGTGAAGACCTTGCCCACATCATCAGCTAATCCTGGGAGAGCTTGAAGCCCTGGCCAGATATCCTGGCTCAGAGCTGCCCTGTGATTCAGCATCCCCATGGTCCCTAAAGTCAGATCTGTTGCCCCTGGCATTCATGATTTCTGCAAAAGCAATCCATACAGTTCTTAAAAGCAGAACAGTTTCAGCTACTATGACCTACACTACACTCATTCCTGTGTAAATTCACTGGTCAGTCTCAATCAGCCCCTTCCAAATTCATAGTGGGTGGGAGGATGAGTGGTGAGTGATGCGGTGGCTAGGGCTGTGAATAGCACCTTCCTCTGATCCCACACCACCTGGCTCCGTGGTTTCACACGTCTGTGCCCCACACTCCCTGTTCCATCCCCCTCCTGCACGAGAGCCCACTCCCGCATCGCACAGCATGAGTCATCACTGTGTTCACTTGAATTGTAACAGAAGAGATTGAGGAATGTGACTGTGGTTCAGAGGAAGAAATCTGAACCTTTTGGAAGGGGTCAGGAACGGCTACTCGGAGGAGGCAACATGCATCTTGAATGCTGATGGGGTCTCCATCAGGAGTGAGTGAAAGAAGGTTTACTCTAGGAAGTGGAGAGAAAATCTCATGGGCAGGAATGGAGACAGATCAAGACTTGACGTGCTGGGGACAGTCAGGAATAAGGAGAGTTCAGATGGCCAGAGCCCAGGAAGGGCAGGGAAGGAGCAGGGGAACTGGGAGGCCTTGACTTGATGTGATTTGCCACCTAGGTCTCTTTGGCATCCTTTCTTCGACAGGCCTACAACATCCCCCCACCCACCACCACGCACACACACTTTATATGTGATTTCCTCATATGCTTTGATGTGAAAAAACCCTGAACCTCCCAACCCCACTCACCTCTAAAAGATGATGAGTTGAAATGTACCGGAAGGACTCATATGCCCGGCTGAAAACTTTCAATGTCAGGTAATAGGGCGAGAGGAAAAGGAGATTCTGTTAAGGTGTTCATGCAAGAGAGTAGAGTTACAGAGCTGGGTACTAAACCTGCAGGGTAGCAAGTGAACCAGGAAAGGAAAGGGGAGGAAGGGATAAAGGCTGGAGGGAAGGAAGAAGAGAAAAGGTTGGTACAGAGCCAGGAACCAGGGAGGAGGCAGAGCGCAACTCCAGGACGACGCTTGAGATGAGACGGCAGGGGCCAGGGCACTCTCCTTTGGACCCTTCTCTCGGAAGCGCTCATCCTGGATAAATCTAGCACGGTCACAGGGCAGCATGGTCACATTTTCTGTGCTCGTTCCACGTTTCACAGGGAGAGGGGGCCTTTCCATTCACCAGAAGAAGAAACGATTGCATGGAAAGATGACCCAAATAAACATGGTGCTAGAGGGATAGTTCTGGTACTCAAACAAATGCTTGTGGTGGCACAATAAGAGGGCTCCTTTAGCCTGTTTAGAACTCATCATGAATCCAACTCATCTGACATTATGTTCTGTGTTTCGATTGTCTCAAAAGGTAAAATAGAAAAAAAAATAATATGTATATTAATTAAGGTCAGGCCGTGCTTACCTGAGCTCAGCCCCTCCTGTGTGTCGGGCACTATGCTGAACGCGAGGGGAAAGGCACTGGTGAGTAAGACCCTTGATTCGTGTAGACGTGAGGGGGAAGGGCATTTGAGGCGGGAGAAAGAGGCCCCTCAGCGCCCATCCATTTTAAATCCCCACTGAATTCATCCCTTCATTTGTGATGCCATTTATTTATGGATAGGAAGGAGGCACAAGGAAAGAAAATATTTTCAAATATTTACATAAGAGACTGTGGCTTTGAACCCTTCACTTATGTATGTGTTTTAGTGTTGGCTTGATCCTTACGTTAAACTAATTGCACGTCAAGCTCTGACAGGACGTTTGGGAGTCAATTCCACTGTTGGTGACACAGATGGAGAGAAAGCTCAGCACACGCACTGTCTCCTTTTTCTGTCCATGGGAAGAGATACTTTCAAAGAATATGGGGGACAATAATTCTGGCCAAACTAGGATTGTATGTTGCAAGACGGGAAAGTGTCTGCAAGCCCAGCTGACGATCCCATAGTTTCTTCCAAGGATTACGTGAGTTGAGTTTCCCATTTCAAACCCTGGCTCCAGGTCTGTGGCTTCGTCTTTTAAAGAGAATGCCAGAGCCCAGAAATCCATTTATTCCACGCAGTAGGCAGGGCAAAGATGCACAGAAATAGACGTGTCCTCGTTGGTGTCCTTTCCTTCAGCTCTTATCCAGGTGTGTAGGGGTACAGAATGGACCTTATTTTGAGGTAATGTCTCAGTGGGGAGTTGTTTTTTAAATGTTCCCTTCTCCATACACGTTATAAAGGGAAAGTGTTGGCTTTGGTTCCTTTAATAATAAAAAGCTGGTTGTAACCATTTCAGAAATCCATTACCAAGTAGTTTCTTTAAACAATGACAATTTTGGCGATTGTGCATCTCAGTGTTAACAGACTTGATCCAGTATTCAGATAGAGTCTTGGCCAGGAAGCCTCCCTCCTTAATAAGAACCTTAGACCCAAGAATTTCACATCCAGACCCAGGGTGGAGCTGTTGGTTATTTGCTAGCTCCTTGGATTGGAAGAGGAACCCCCTCCCTCACCATCACGACACACCTACCAGCAGATGCGCACGCACACACACACACACAGACACTCCTCACCCATACTGTCCTCTCCACTCCATCTTGATGCCAGGAAAGCGGGGTATCTTTAGGACCAGAGACAAATACAGCCTTGGTTGTCCTATTTGGGCAGCTCTCTATCTGTATTACCATCACCAGAGGCTTAATCGTGGAAGGAAAATTTAGCAAGCAGATGGCAGGGTTGGGGAGGCTAATTTACTCCCCAGAAAGGGGGTTTCTGCAAAAGGTAGAGAATCCAGACACTCTCTAAGAGACTCCACACTCCCATAGGGTGATGGGGTCACCGTGCCCATAAGATCTTTGGTTATCACGGCCTGAGCACCAGATGAATATTCCAAATAGCTTAAGGGGCATCCTGTCTGAGGCTGGGTGCAGGATTCCTAGGGAAGGGGAACAGGGTCCAGCGGTGAAGGACCTCCAAACACTTCCAACTCTGATCCCTTGATTTCTCCAGGAGGTACCAGCTTTTGGTTCAGGAAACAGCAGCAGCCAGGAGATTTCTTTTTCCACGTTAGAAAGATTCAGCTTGCTAAGCCGCGTCAGTTGTGTCTGACTCTTTGCGACCCTTTGCACTGTAGCCCACAAGGCTCCTCTGTCCATGGGATTTTCCAGGCAAAATACTGGAGTGGGTTGCCATTTCCTACTCCAGAGGATCTTCCCACCCAAGGAGCAAACCCGCATCTCTTGATGTCTCCTGCACTGGCAGCTGAGCTCTTCACTGCCAGCGCCACCTGGCAAGTCCAGAATGATTCTGCACCTTTGTCCAGATGTGTACGTAAGCGGTCTCTCTGCAAAGTCAACTGCTTGTCCCTTCATTTTTTATTCACCTATTTTTCCCTGATCCAAGTTTACACAGAGTTTCATAGTGCACCAACTTCCAAACCTCCCTCCAGAAGAAATGGATAATCTGAAGACTCCTGTATCTATTTTAAAAAGTTGAATTTGTCAAGAAAAACCTTCCCATAAAACTCCTCCATCTCAGAGAGCTTCCTTAGTGAAATCTACCAAAGAAAAGATGATACAAACACTTCCAGAAAATTGAAGAGGAGGGAACGCTTCCTAACTCATTCTTAGAGGCCAGTGTTACCCTGATACCAATTCAGACAGAGACATGACAAAATAAAAAATAAAAAACTACATACCAGTATCTTTTATGAAACAATGCAAGGGTTCTTAACAAAATTTTTAGAAAAATCAAAATCAACAGTATACAAAAGGACGACANTTTTTTCCCCTTGTAATGAGAACTGTTGGAATCTATTCTCTCAGAAACTTTCAAATACACCATTGTTGCTGTTTAGTCACTAAGTCGTGTCTGACTCTTTTGTGGCCCCCATGGACTATAGCCTGCCAGATGCCTCTGTCCATGGCATTTCCCAGGCAAGAATATTAGAGTGGATTGCTATTTCCTTCTCCAGGGGATCTTCCCAGCCCAAGGTGCATACCTGCATCTCTTGCATTGCAGGCAGATTCCTTACCACCGAGGCACCAGGGAAGCCCCAGATACACTATGTAACAGTGTTAACTGCAGCCATCATGTTTTAAGTTATGTCTCCAGCATTTATTTATCTTATAACTGAACGCCTTTTGACCATCTTCATCTGATTCTCCCACATCGCATCCCCCACCTCTGGTAACCACCAATCGGATCTCTTTTCTATCAGTTTAATTGTTTTTTTTAATTCCACATACAAGTGAGATCATGTGGTATTTGTGTCTGTGTCTGACTTGTTTCACTTCACACAATGTCCTCAAGGCCCATCTGCGCTGTTGCAAATGGCAGGATTTCCTACTTTTTTATGGCTTTATCCGTTCATCTGTCAGTGGATATTTACATTGTTTCCATGCCTTGACTATTGTAAATAATGCTGCAGTGAACATATGGTTGCAGATATCTCTTTGACATAGTGATTTTACTTCCATCAGATATATACCCAGAATGGAACTGTTGGATCATATGGTGGTCCAAACACTCCATTCTGGAGATCAGCCCTGGGATTTCTTTGGAGGGAATGATGCTGAAGCTGAAACTCCAGTACTTTGGCCACCTCATGCGAAGAGTTGACTCATTGGAAAAGACTCTGATGCTGGGAAGGATTGGGGGCAGGGGGAGAAGGGGACGACAGAGGATAAGATGGCTGGATGGCATCACCGACTCGATGGATGTGAGTCTGAGTGAACTCCGGGAGACGGTGATGGACAGGGAGGCCTGGCATGCTGCGATTCATGGGGTCGCAAAGAGTCGGACATGACTGAGTGACTGAACTGAGCTGAACTGAAATGATGGTGGTTCTATTTTTAATCTTTTGAGGAGCCTCCATACTGCTTTCCATAGGGGCTGCACCAATTTACATGCCACCATCAGTGCACAGAATTCCCTTTTCTCCATATCCTCACTAGTATTTACTTCTTATCTTTTTGATAAAAACCCTTCTAACAGGTGTGAGGTGATATCTTATTATGGTTTAGACTTGTTTTTTCTTGATAATCAATAATGTCAAGCACCTTTTCATGTACCTGTTGGCCACTTGAATATCTTCTTTGGAAAATATCTTGTCATAAAGATTAACTCGAAATGAATTAAAAACTTAAATGTCAGGCCTGAAACCATAAAATTCCCAGAAAAAAACATAAGGGAAAAACTCCTTGACATGGGTTTTAACAATGATTCTTTTGATGTGACACCTAAAGCACAAGAAAATAAATAAAGAATCAAGTGGGACTACACTGAGCCTAAAGGCTTCTGCACAGCAAGGAAACAATCAATGAAATGAAAAGGCAACTTACAGAAAGGGAGAAATGTTTGCAAATAAAATATCCGATAAGGGGTGAATATCCAAAATATATAAAGAACTGATACAACTCAATAGCAAAGAAAAAAAAAATCACAACCATGGCAAAGGACACCTTGATCTGTGTCCGTGGGCCACCTACAGGGCTGAATGTACCCCAGGGGATGGTGGCGGCTGAGCTCTCACCTGTGTTTCCTCTGGACAGTGAGCTCACCAGCCATCAACTGTCAGAACAGCTCAAAGTAGGGTCCCCAGCTTGAACACAGGGCCAGTCATCTGCACAATAAATCAAAGGAATTAGTGGCCCTCTGGGCAGAGAAAGGAGAGTTTATGGAGGGAATATAGAGAACAGGGATGAGCGGGGGTCACTGAGCGGGGCTGGGCAGGGAGGGGCCGGCAGGGCCCTTGAGAGCACGGCCGTGGGAGCCAGCTGTGTGCTGGGCACTCGGTCCAGCAGGGCCTGCAACCCGTGGGCGCTACAGCTTCCTCAGACCTAAAGGAGGGGCAGGGATGGCGCCTATGCAAGTGGGTACAGGCGAATCTACTGAGTCACGTTTCCAAACCGCTTAAAATGGCACCAGGCCCATATATGGCCGGATACAGTGTTAAGTGTAAATAAATAAACTAATGAGGAAATGAGCATTAACCTGTCCAAAACGAAGTTAAGTGTGAGTGAAAAAGCGCGCTGCAACTTGCGCAGAAGAGCCGCTGAGGAGCCCCCAGCAGGGCGCCGAGTTCTCCGGGGCAGTCGCAGCCTCCGCAGCAGGACGGCAGGCTTCCGTTCAGTGTATCACCACCGTCCCCGCGGCTTACGGTGCGGGTTAACCGGGCCCTCCCCAAGCGAGGAAAACAGAGCTCGGGACTGACTGGGGTGTTGCTGTGCCAGCCTGCGGTTCTGGGTCAGTTCTGGCAGCAGATGCCCACAGGGCGAGCTGTGATGAAAGGGCCGGGGCGAGTGCAGGGCCTGGGCCGCTCCAGTGGAATGGGCACGGCTGCCGCCCTCTCACTCCCTTTCTGTGGTTTTCTTCCCGACGCCTGGTGTTAACTGTGTGGCTTCTGGGTCTTCCACACGAAAAATCCTGTAGCTGGCCCTCCCCTGAACCGAGAAAAGATAAGCGCCACAGTCACGCAGGCTCCAGTGCTTCTGTGTGAGTTGGGGGGTGGAGCAGAAAGAGTCAGATAAACGGCAGAGACAGGCCAGGAAAACTGTGAGATCCCAGAATCCACAGCTGTGTTGAGGAATCCTCCTTCCCCACGCTGAGGATCTGGGACCCCTCCAGGTCCTGCCAGGGGGCAGCCCCCGGCTCTCTCCTGGGCATGTGTCTCAATGGCTACCATAGAGTCTGCCTCCGCCCCCTCCTGCGAAGGAAATTTCAGTCCAAGAAATGTTTCCATCCAGTCTCAGAAACTCCATTAGTCCTCATACTAAATACCTTCTGCGGAGAATGATCTCTGCTTCTCATGACCAAGAAGATTTACTCTTTGCAAGAGCATCTGTTTCTTCCGAAAGGAACGTGAAGGAGAGAGGCGTCCTCTCTCTATCACGGTGAGGTCCAGGCTTAGAGCATGCCAGGGGCGCAGGCTCTGAGCAGGAAGAGGGCAGCTTCCAGCTGGACTTAGTGTATCCTTGGGCTTTTAGAGGATCCTCTGGCTGCTGGATGGAGGTTGAGATGAGCTTAATAAGCACCCCCACCACCCAAGGCCCCTTCATCTCCACCTTCTAAGGTAACCTAGTTTTGAAATAGCTAAGATCTTTCACTAACTTCTGTTGAGGGGAAATGATAGGAAAACTGCTGCACAAATGTTCAACAGCTTGTCCAAGTGAGAAGCAAA
>SJYV01026152.1:718034-744496 GCA_006410875.1 Neotragus pygmaeus
TGGGCCACCTACAGGGCTGAATGTACCCCAGGGGATGGTGGCGGCTGAGCTCTCACCTGTGTTTCCTCTGGACAGTGAGCTCACCAGCCATCAACTGTCAGAACAGCTCAAAGTGGGGTCCCCAGCTTGAACACAGGGCCAGTCATCCGCACAATAAATCAAAGGAATTAGTGGCCCTCTGGGCAGAGAAAGGAGAGTTTATGGAGGGAATACAGAGAACAGGGATGAGCGGGGGTCACTGAGCGGGGCTGGGCAGGGAGGGGCCGGCAGGGCCCTTGAGAGCACGGCCGTGGGAGCCAGCTGTGTGCTGGGCACTCGGTCCAGCAGGGCCTGCAACCCGTGGGCGCTACAGCTTCCTCAGACCTAAAGGAGGGGCAGGGATGGCGCCTATGCAAGTGGGTACAGGCGAATCTACTGAGTCACGTTTCCAAACCGCTTAAAATGGCACCAGGCCCATATATGGCCGGATACAGTGTTAAGTGTAAATAAATAAACTAATGAGGAAATGAGCATTAACCTGTCCAAAACGAAGTTAAGTGTGAGTGAAAAAGCGCGCTGCAACTTGCGCAGAAGAGCCGCTGAGGAGCCCCCAGCAGGGCGCCGAGTTCTCCGGGGCAGTCGCAGCCTCCGCAGCAGGACGGCAGGCTTCCGTTCAGTGTATCACCACCGTCCCCGCGGCTTACGGTGCGGGTTAACCGGGCCCTCCCCAAGCGAGGAAAACAGAGCTCGGGACTGACTGGGGTGTTGCTGTGCCAGCCTGCGGTTCTGGGTCAGTTCTGGCAGCAGATGCCCACAGGGCGAGCTGTGATGAAAGGGCCGGGGCGAGTGCAGGGCCTGGGCCGCTCCAGTGGAATGGGCACGGCTGCCGCCCTCTCACTCCCTTTCTGTGGTTTTCTTCCCGACGCCTGGTGTTAACTGTGTGGCTTCTGGGTCTTCCACACGAAAAATCCTGTAGCTGGCCCTCCCCTGAACCGAGAAAAGATAAGCGCCACAGTCACGCAGGCTCCAGTGCTTCTGTGTGAGTTGGGGGGTGGAGCAGAAAGAGTCAGATAAACGGCAGAGACAGGCCAGGAAAACTGTGAGATCCCAGAATCCACAGCTGTGTTGAGGAATCCTCCTTCCCCACGCTGAGGATCTGGGACCCCTCCAGGTCCTGCCAGGGGGCAGCCCCCGGCTCTCTCCTGGGCATGTGTCTCAATGGCTACCATAGAGTCTGCCTCCGCCCCCTCCTGCGAAGGAAATTTCAGTCCAAGAAATGTTTCCATCCAGTCTCAGAAACTCCATTAGTCCTCATACTAAATACCTTCTGCGGAGAATGATCTCTGCTTCTCATGACCAAGAAGATTTACTCTTTGCAAGAGCATCTGTTTCTTCCGAAAGGAACGTGAAGGAGAGAGGCGTCCTCTCTCTATCACGGTGAGGTCCAGGCTTAGAGCATGCCAGGGGCGCAGGCTCTGAGCAGGAAGAGGGCAGCTTCCAGCTGGACTTAGTGTATCCTTGGGCTTTTAGAGGATCCTCTGGCTGCTGGATGGAGGTTGAGATGAGCTTAATAAGCACCCCCACCACCCAAGGCCCCTTCATCTCCACCTTCTAAGGTAACCTAGTTTTGAAATAGCTAAGATCTTTCACTAACTTCTGTTGAGGGGAAATGATAGGAAAACTGCTGCACAAATGTTCAACAGCTTGTCCAAGTGAGAAGCAAATCCTAGGCCTGGTTCAGCCAGCCTGTACCCCTGTTCCCTCATGTTTGAACTTCATATAGCTGTGTGTGAGCCTGGGAGCTGAGCGGTTGTGTTAAACAGACCTAATAGGACCAGAAATTTCCCACTTTTTCTACAGGGAAGGCAAGAGGCAAGAAACTTTATATGGCAAAAAAGGTGCAACATGGAGGTTTGGAGGCAGCTGGGTCCTGAGTACATCAACGGAGGAGGAGTCGCTGGCCCTGGATCTCTCAGGAGGGGGACGGCAGCCACCCTGGGACCCCATTCTCTTGCTGAGGAAGGCTGGCAACATGGCCCTGCTCTTCCCTCTGAGCTCAGGATGAATGGTGATGGAGAGCAGGCCGTCCCCTGTACATCCTCAAGAGAAGTCAGTGGGGACGTGTGTTCGGCTGTGGGGTCTGGTTTACACCTTCTCCAAAGACAGTGTTCTTCAGGATCACTAACCCGACTTCCATCTGCCTCACCCCAGTGATGCGCCAACAGCCTTTGGTGAGTATCATGGGTCTCCTCGAGAATACGTGTGCAGTGACCTCGGTTAGCTCCTGTGGACATCAAAGATCCAGGTGAACTGAGGGATGCACAGCATCCTTTTCTCTCTCCTCTCGCTCCTCCCATGAGTAGGGCAGCAGAAGACAGGAAGGGCAGCGGGGAGCCGTAGGAGGCTGGGAGGGGAAGGCGGACATCCTATGTTCATGCTTGGGCAAGAAATCCTTCCCTGTCTCCAAGAAGCACTGAGGACGCTCTCCAGCCACTGAATGGGAACAGGATTCGAACCCGGGGCAACCCAGAGGCATTTTACCTACCTCTGTCCGGTGAGTCTACTGGGCATCCCATTGAATGAGGTCCAAACTGTGCAAAGATCATTTTATAGAGGCTATAACCATATCTCTCATATAGATATAAAAAGTACACTTGTCAGGATTGTATTTTTATTTAGTACTTGACAAGTGTTCTTACTCTCTGTGATCCCATGGACTGTAGCCCTCTGTCCACAGGGATTCTCCAGCAAGAATACTGGGGTGGGTTGCCATGCCCTCCTCCAGGGGATCTTCCTGACCCAGGAATTGAACCAGGGTCTCCTGCATTGCAGGCAGATTCTTTACCCTCTGAACCACCAGGGAAGCCTCTATAATTACAGTACTGTTTGAGTAATAATAATGCAATAAGTATGTGGGAGATGTTTCTTTCAATTGGTTCAAAGGTGAACTTCAAGTACTGCTCATTCATAAGCAGACAAGAGACATTAAAATTAACTCATATACACAATGGGCGTATTGATAGGGCAATAACTGCATCCCACTGAACGCAGTTAATCTGCATTTCTATACACAAGAGTCATTTGCACTATTAGCAGTTTCCCACAATTCTGAAATAGCTCAAAGGTAGCGGTAAACCAGAAGGTCGCTGGACAGGGGAATGAATACTCCTTTCTAGTTTCCATTTCACACTTTTCTCCGATATTTCAGCATGCCCCAACAACTTCTCATTTGGCAAGAGAACTTCTGACCATTACTCCTGAACACTATTACAGTGGACTCCAAGGAGGGTTTCTCCTCAATCTCTATTTCTCACATGGTTTTTAGTGGAAGAGCTCTCCTTTCTTTTTGAACCCTTGTCTCTTTAATTCTTAATTAAATTTATTTCTTAATTAAATTCTTAACCCTTGCCTCTTTAATTCTCTTCACTTCTTACAATGAAAAGAAAACGGACAAAATATTTTTAGTAGTTACAATATGGAGATTATGGAACTCAGTGTCCATGTGTGAGGGAAAAAAATAAAGTGTGAAGATGAGACAATGTGATTCTTCACATTCTTGTGATCATTTGTTTATTTCTTTGAATGAAAATATAGCAGCTGCCATTTATCAATTCCCGTCCACATGCCAGCCTCTCTGCTAGGAATTCATGCATGCATTAAAGTTAACCTTTATATGATGCCAGAAAGAAAACATTATTATTCACATCTTGCAAATGGAAAAGAAACATGGTTTAAAGAAGTTGACCATTTTGGCCAAAGTCATAATTAATAAGTGGTGGATCCTGAGTTAGTGTGACTCCAAAGCACATCCTTTTCTCTTCACATCCTTCAGTGAGGGCTTGCAAGAGGAAGCCTCCTGCATCCCATCTGGCAGGGGAAAAAGGAATCGCCGTTCCTACTGAGATCTAGGAGCTATTGCACATGATTATTAGCCCCAGGAATCTGCATTCCAAGCAGAACCAGATCTCTTAGCTGATTACTCACAGGCGAGAAGATTTGGCAATATAGTCAGTCAGCCAGGCACTGTAGAGATTACACCAAGTCCTGGACATTTACAGTAACAGGGTGGCCCCCTGAGCCCAGACTCAGAGTCCTGCGAGATTCCACCTTTTTTTTTTTTTTTTTTTTAGAAACCCCTAACTGGATGGACTACCTGTAGAATGCAGAGCTGGGGGCACCAGAAAGAACCCAGCCATCATCGGTCACCTTCGTCTTGCTGGAGGCTGATATTTCAGAGGGACATTCCAGTGGGCCTAAGCCAACTGGCCAGCGTCCTGTTCAGTCTTCACTAGACTCTTCCCTAATCTCCTGGGAGCCCACAGCAGAGGAACGGACGCCCCAGGCAGGGCCACCTTCATGGACAAGCAAGCAGTACCGTCACAGGAGCCTCCTTCTCAGGAGGGCCCCACGTTTGGTTAATGTTCTTCTGTGGCCATCTCAAAATTCCCATGAATTTCACCTTTGGCCCACACTTTGTAGTGAAATCTGATGTGCCCGGGCGTGTGCAAGAGCAGGGTGAACACACCCGGCAGTGCCACACGCACACACACCTGCCCAGCCTCGGCTTGGAGGCCCAGCACATGCATGTGCCTGGGCTACGTGGGACACTGAGGGCCCTAGAGGGGCTGCTGTTTCTGAGGACCTGGGCCCGGATTGCTAGTGACGGCTATAGAAAAAGCAAGAATGCTGGTGATAGTGGCCAAGGCTTCAGGAGGGCATGGGGGCATCGCCTGCAGGCTTCCCTGTTCCTTTCAGGCTATGTTACACCACGTCACACTGTGATTAAATAATGTCACTGTTGCCCTGCTGCATCTATAAGTAATAGACTATTCTATAGGTTTTCGTTTTTAACTGTACTCCTTTTCTTGTTTTCTGAATAAG
Source organism: Neotragus pygmaeus (assembly GCA_006410875.1). Lineage (NCBI taxonomy): Eukaryota > Metazoa > Chordata > Mammalia > Artiodactyla > Bovidae > Neotragus > Neotragus pygmaeus. The sequence goes on from SJYV01026152.1 coordinate 722,895, forward strand.
GGGCCCCTATTTTTATTTTTTCCCAGCTCTGTCAGTTATGTGGCCAGCCCTGAGCACAGGACTTGAGAGAAGGCAGTATATTCTAACTCTAAAAAATGAAGACCAAGCAGCAAGGGATTCAAACAATAGTATGAAAATACAGAGTGACTTGGCAGAGTTTGGATGGAAATTAGGGGAGAGAAGTAGGAATTACGTGAGTGTGGGCAAGGAAAGCTGTTTCTATTAAATGTTTCTTGACATAATTTTAGCAGTATTGATAAAGGAACAGTTTTCGGAACTATGGCTCAATAAAAGGCCTGGGAAATGAAAGGAGAGAATGAGTGTGAAAAATAGTCTAATCTGTGACCCAAGATGTTGCAAAGTAAAGTTTTCAAATTGATTGTACTAAAATGAATGATACCTAGGAAATGGGAAAGACGATAGCAAGGGATAATGTCAATNAATGAAAGGAGAGAATGAGTGTGAAAAATAGTCTAATCTGTGACCCAAGATGTTGCAAAGTAAAGTTTTCAAATTGATTGTACTAAAATGAATGATACCTAGGAAATGGGAAAGACGATAGCAAGGGATAATGTCAATGACAAGAGAAACTTGGAAAAGGAAAAAGATGGATATACCTTCTCAAAAGTTGTATTGCTGGTTATTTAGAAGACTGGAGAGCTGAGGAAAAAAGAAAACAGGAACAATTGCTTTTTGTATGGCAAGTATTTGAGTATCTCATCAAGGCATTGCACTTGGTCTCTAAGGAGAAATTATAAATTGTAGATATACACATGGGTGTGCACACATATACATACATAGATACATGATTGAAGAGTGAATTATTATAGGTATGTTTAAATTATATATTTTCCATATATAGCTGCTACTGCTGCTAAGTCGCTTCAGTCGCGTCCGACTCTGTGCGACCCCACCAGGCTCCCCCGTCCCTGGGATTCTCCAGGCACGAACACTGGAGTGGATTGCCATTTCCTTCTCCAGTGCATGAAAGTGAAAAGTNATGGACAAGCAAGCAGTACCGTCACAGGAGCCTCCTTCTCAGGAGGGCCCCACGTTTGGTTAATGTTCTTCTGTGGCCATCTCAAAATTCCCATGAATTTCACCTTTGGCCCACACTTTGTAGTGAAATCTGATGTGCCCGGGCGTGTGCAAGAGCAGGGTGAACACACCCGGCAGTGCCACACGCACACACACCTGCCCAGCCTCGGCTTGGAGGCCCAGCACATGCATGTGCCTGGGCTACGTGGGACACTGAGGGCCCTAGAAGGGCTGCTGTTTCTGAGGACCTGGGCCCGGATTGCTAGTGACGGCTATAGAAAAAGCAAGAATGCTGGTGATAGTGGCCAAGGCTTCAGGAGGGCATGGGGGCATCGCCTGCAGGCTTCCCTGTTCCTTTCAGGCTATGTTACACCACGTCACACTGTGATTAAATAATGTCACTGTTGCCCTGCTGCATCTATAAGTAATAGACTATTCTATAGGTTTTCGTTTTTAACTGTACTCCTTTTCTTGTTTTCTGAATAAGGGGCCCCTATTTTTATTTTTTCCCAGCTCTGTCAGTTATGTGGCCAGCCCTGAGCACAGGACTTGAGAGAAGGCAGTATATTCTAACTCTAAAAAATGAAGACCAAGCAGCAAGGGATTCAAACAATAGTATGAAAATACAGAGTGACTTGGCAGAGTTTGGATGGAAATTAGGGGAGAGAAGTAGGAATTACGTGAGTGTGGGCAAGGAAAGCTGTTTCTATTAAATGTTTCTTGACATAATTTTAGCAGTATTGATAAAGGAACAGTTTTCGGAACTATGGCTCAATAAAAGGCCTGGGAAATGAAAGGAGAGAATGAGTGTGAAAAATAGTCTAATCTGTGACCCAAGATGTTGCAAAGTAAAGTTTTCAAATTGATTGTACTAAAATGAATGATACCTAGGAAATGGGAAAGACGATAGCAAGGGATAATGTCAATGACAAGAGAAACTTGGAAAAGGAAAAAGATGGATATACCTTCTCAAAAGTTGTATTGCTGGTTATTTAGAAGACTGGAGAGCTGAGGAAAAAAGAAAACAGGAACAATTGCTTTTTGTATGGCAAGTATTTGAGTATCTCATCAAGGCATTGCACTTGGTCTCTAAGGAGAAATTATAAATTGTAGATATACACATGGGTGTGCACACATATACATACATAGATACATGATTGAAGAGTGAATTATTATAGGTATGTTTAAATTATATATTTTCCATATATAGCTGCTACTGCTGCTAAGTCGCTTCAGTCGCGTCCGACTCTGTGCGACCCCACCAGGCTCCCCCGTCCCTGGGATTCTCCAGGCACGAACACTGGAGTGGATTGCCATTTCCTTCTCCAGTGCATGAAAGTGAAAAGTTAAAGTGAAGTTGCTCAGTCGTGTCCGACTCTTAGCGACCCCATGGACTGCAGCCTACCAGGCTCCTCTGTCCATGGGATTTTCCAGGCAAGAGTATTGGAGTGGGGTGCCATTGCCTTCTCTGTACATATATATAGAGAGAGTTTATTTATAATTTCTATATATAGATAAATCCATATCTCTCTCTATATATAAAATCTATAAAATTAAGATTAATCAATTGCTGAAGCTGAAATACAGCACTTGGATATGAGCTCAGGGTTTTCTGGCTCAGAATCCTGTGAATTTTCTACTCTACCCTATACTTTGCTGCAATCTATCTTTTAAACCTGCTATAGGAACTCTGCAATTTAATAGTTACTGTTTTAGGACAAATGACTGTGCTATTTTGAAAAGTTTAAATAAACACAAGGTACTAACTATCAACTAATTTATCTAATGTAACCATAATCTGAAACAGTAATTAAAAATATGAAAGAGAACTCACCCTCAGTTAGAAATGAAAGGCTAACTATTGGTTGTACCACAAAGCAAAGGAAAGGAGAAAGAAAAGTCTTGTGAATGGGCAGAAAAAACAAGGGCTTGCTGAGAAAGATGAGGGAGAGACAAACCAGTACCGAGGCTGAGTTCTACATGAGATGAAAAGGAGTGGATCTTAAAAAGCCCTCTACCAAGATTTTATAAGCATAACTCCACATCCTGCTCTCTCTTCAAACTAAACTTTTTGACAAAGTTGTCTAAACAGGCTGTCCATCTTGTTTAAACCTCTGCTTTATTTTTCAGCTCATCTCTCTCTGGTTTTGTCTACAAAAATCTATTGAAATAGCTCTTTTCAAAGTTTCCTACAATTTTCACACATCAAATACAGGGATCAGCATTTTGCCCTCATCCTACTTTATACCACAGTAGTATTCGATAATGCTATCTACCTCTTTATGCTCACAACATTCTCCTCACCCATCTTTTGTGATGAAACATATGCACAATTTTTCACCTACTATTTATTCTCAAATTTCTTTCTCTACCCAATTTTAAAATGTTGATATAATTACTCAGAAGTTTTGGAATACTTTTGCTTCTTTATCCTGTTTCCATAAAAGATGGTATCCAGTCCCATATCATTAAATAATATCTATATAGTAATGATATATTGGAGAAGGCAATGGCACCCCACTCCAGTACTCTTGCCTAGAGAATCCCATGGATGGAGGAGCCTGGCTGCAGTCCATGGGGTCGCTAAGAGTCAGACACGACTGAGCGACTTCACTTTCACTTCTCACTTTCATGCCTTGGAGAAGGAAATGGCAACCCACTCCAGTGTTCTTGCCTGGAGAATCCCAGGGACGGGGGAGCTTGTTGGGCTGCCGTCTATGGGATCGCACAGAGTCGATGAACAAGACTCACGTGACTTAGCAGCAGCAGCAGCAGCAATAATATATAATTATACTTTTTCATACCATTAATTATATTTTATTCTTATTAATTATTTTTCTCCATTAAAAAGTAAGCTCCATTAAAAACATATGACTTNATCGCACAGAGTCGACGAACAAGACTCACGAGACTTAGCAGCAGCAGCAGCAGCAATAATATATAATTATACTTTTTCATACCATTAATTATATTTTATTCTTATTAATTATTTTTCTCCATTAAAAAGTAAGCTCCATTAAAAACATATGACTTTGTAAATTTGGTCACTAAGAGGTTAAGAAACAGGTTCAAGTTCTCAAAATTAGTGAGTAACAGAGCCAAAAATGGGTCACCGACCTCCCTATTTCTAGGGCTGTGGCTATGTGTTAGCCTGTCTCTCATAAAACAAGAATTTGAAGGGGTTTCGAGGTCTGACCAAAATAGAGTAGCTTGAAGTAGACCAATACTTCTGCCAAGAAAAAATTTTAAATCCAGATATAATGCAAAATAAACAGTTATTGAGAATGTTGAATAGATACCAGCATGGCTATGAATTAAGTGGCAAAAATGCCTGAGAGAGGTAAGCCACATCGAATAAGCTCACCACTCGGTGGGTTTCCCTCAAAGTATTTGCCAAAGCAATAATGGGAAGGGAGGGGAAGCTAAGTGGACTGAAAAATCAACAACTCTTCTTGATCCATGAAAGAGGGAAGGACACGGGGCGAATCACTGCCCCCAGGGCTGGAGAGACAAGCCGTCCGATATAGAGGCGCAGCTGACCGAAGCCGAGCCTCGCAAGAGGCAACAGCCTCGGGGACCAGCGGCGGGCTAGGAGAGCCTAACTGCAGTTGATGAATTGCTGCAGGCTCAGTGCAGACAAGCCTGCGAGCTAAAAAACTCCCAGAGTGCCCAGACTTAGGAGGACTCCCATAACATTGTGAGATTTACCTCCAGGCGCTTGACCAAGTTCCCACCGTAAATCAAAGAAAAATCTCCTCATGCTTCTGGCAGAAGAAAGGGGAAAATGAGCCATTTTTGGAATATACCAGAGCACTTTGTTCTTTTAATAAAGCCTCACCTTCAGGGATGAAGCTTCCCTGATAGCTCAGTTGGTGAAGAATCCACCTGCAATGCAGGAGACCCTGGTTCGATTCCTGGGTCAGAAAGACCCACTGGAGAAGAGATAGGCTACCCACTCCATTATTCCTGGGCTTCTCTTGTGCCTCAGCTGGTAAAGAATCTGCCTGCAGTGCAGGAGACCTGGGTCTGACCCCTGGGTTGGGAAGATCCCCTGGAGAAGGGAAAGACTACCCACTCCAGAATTCTGGACTGGAGAATCCCATGGAAGTCCATGGAGTTGCAAAAAGTCAGACAGGACTAAGCAACCTTCACTTTCACCTCCAGGAAGATTAGTTAACCAGAGCTTAAACTCCTAGGGTATTATCAAGAATTAACTGCCCTGGAGAAGGTGAATACCCAACTCCAGCCCACTCCAGTCATCCTATCTCAACCAAGATATAAAACTGAGAAGCCTTGTGAAGTTCACGGAGGCACAGGCTCACTAAAACACAAAGACCTAATTGCCAGAACTACAGAAGGCCTCCCCTTCCCCAGCACAAGAACCAGACTTGGCAGAGATGCTGGAATGATCAGATCAGAAATTTAAAACAACCAAGATTAATATGCTGAGGAATCCAATGGCTCAGGAGACAGCAAGCGTGACTAGATGCAGGCAGCGAGATGGAAATCCCAAGAAAGAACCAAAATGAAATGCTGGAGATCAAAATCACTGTAACCCAAATGAAGATCACCTTTGACAGGATTATTAGTAGACCAGACGTGACTGAAGAAAGAATCTCTGTGCTAGAGGGTATATCAATAGAACCCTTCGAAACCAAAGGCAAAGAGAATAAAAGCTAAAGTAAAACAGAATAGCACATCCAAGGACGCTGCAGCCACTGCAAAAGGCATAGTATATGTGTAAAGGGAACATCAGAGGGGAAGAAAGAGATAAAGGAATAGAGAGCATGTTGGAAACAGGAATGAATGAGATTTCCCCAAAATTAATGTCAGACACCAAACCGCAGCTTCAGGACCCTCATAAAACACCAAGCAGGATAAGTGATGAAGGAAACAAGCAAACAAATGAGCAAACAAAAATTCCACCAAGGGATATCATTTTCAAACTATAAAAAATCAAGGATAAAGAAAAAATCTTGAAAGGAGTCAGAGGGAAAAAATCACCAGGCATGGCCACTCTTAGAGGACCACATACCAAGTCATCAACCTGAAAACCAGCACAGAAACACCGGAATAAAAAGGACCAGACCATGGGTGAAGGGGACCCCCTTACTAATCTTGAAACAGCTGCAGTGCAGGCAGGAGCAATTGGGGATTCCCTCTGGGGACTGAGACACTAGGGAGAGTCATTACTTTGCTAATGCCCTGCTGGCAGGTGCCAGTTTTAAAATTCCTTTCTAACTTTCTAGCTTGTCCTTGCAACTCGGCTGGGCGTGACTCATCACTGGCAGAGAGAGAACCCCAGCCACTAGCACGCTGCAGCCAAAAGCCACAGCCTCGCTGCAACAGGAGAGTCCACACAGCCCACTCAGCCCACACAGGAGTGCCTGACTTGGTACCCAGGTGGGATAGTGCCTCTGAGCTGCACAGAACATCTCCTAAATATGGCATACTTTCAAGATTGGGAGAGATAACTGATTTACATAATATATAAGAAAAAAATACAGAGAATTAGGCAAAGTGAGGAACAGAAAATTATGTTCCAATAGATATGACAAGACAAAACTTAAAAAAAAAAAATGAAACAGAGATACGAATCTGCCTGTGGGAGAATGGCATTGAAACATGTATATTATCATGTGTGAAACAGATCACCAGTCCAGGTTCAATGCATGAGACAGGGTGCTCGGGGCTGGTGCACTGGGATGACGCAAGGGGATGGGGTGAGGAAGGAGGTGGGAGGNCGAGAGGAGACACTTCAAGGGTCCCAGGGACCACTGAGGGCTTGGTTCAAGTGGTGGACCGTGGGTGATGGCAGCTTTCTCTGAAGCGATGTGCTTCTCTACCGAAGCAATCTGCGGGCAGTTTCTGAATGCATAGCACAGGAAATGAACGGGAATTCAAGCTCCTGCTCTGCAGTTTATTGGGTGAATGAATCCCTGTTCCCCACTGATGTCCATTCCGTTCTCAACAGCAGGATGGTAATTCCCACACCCATGGTTGTTAACATCTCAGCATCACGAGATCTTTATATACATGAAAGCATTTTAAACCACAAATCATACAGATGATAGTTATGATCTTGCATATATTATAAATTTGAATCAGGATTTGTCAATGTTGGATAGACACAAAAAACAACCCCCCTCCAAACCAAAAAAGACCAGTTTCCAAATTAGACATGTTAAAATCCAATGTAAGTTCTCAATATAGTTATAACAAGAGTAAATGTTCTATAACATTATATACAATATTATATTGTTGTTATTGTTGTTCATTTCTTAGTCGTGTCAGACTCTTTGTGACCCCATGGACTGCAGCATGCCAGACTTCCTTGTCCTTCACCATCTCCTGGAGTTTGCTNGATGGGGAACACGTGTACACCTGTGGCGGATTCATGTCAATATATGGCCAAACCAAAACAATATTGTAAAGTAATTAGCCTCTAATTAAAATAAATTTATATTTAAAAAATTAAAGAAAGAATTTGCCTGATAAAGAGTTCAAAGTAATGGTTGCAGATACTCACTGAACACAAGAGAATAATGGAAAATATTTTTTAGAGTACCCAAAAGAAGTTATAGGAAAGTGAAGTTGCTCAGTTGTGTCCAACTCTTTGCAACCCCATGGACTGCAGCCTCCCAGGCTCCTCCATCAATGGGATTTTCCAGGCAAGAGTGCTGGAGTGGGTTGCCATTTCCTTCTCCAGGGGATCTTCCCAGCTCAGGGATTGAACCCGGGTCTCCCGCATTGTGGGTAGATGCTTTACCCTCTAAGCCACCAGGAAAGTTATAACTGAAATGCAAAATACACTAGAGGGGTTCCACAGCAGGCCGGATGAGGCAGCAGAATTAATCAGCGAACTGGAAGACTGAACAGTAGAACTCACCCAGACAGCAGCAAATGAAAGAGGACTCTTTAAGAGGAGAGATGCCGTGAAGAACTTTTGGTACAACATCAAGCATAATAATATTTCCATTATGGGGGTCCCTGTAAGAGAAAAACGGGCAGAAAAAATATTTGAAGAAATAGTGGCTAAAAATTTCCCTAATCTGCAATGGTGTAAGTATTCAGGAACTTGACTCTGGCCCTGGGGCTTGTTACAGTCATTTAGAATTTGCAAACTTGGACAAGTTACTTAACTTCATTGTCTGTTTTATCATCTGTAAAACTGGAAAGATAAAAGTACCTACTTCAATGTTATGAAAATTCGAAGAGTTTAATACCTAAAAGTGTTTCTTACAATGCCTAGCACCTAAATGTTATATATAATTTTCCTGGAACATATTCCTTTCCTGGAGGTCTGGAAACAAAGTGAAGAAGTGAAGTCGCTCAGTCATGTCCAACTCTTTGCAACCGCATGAACCCCTGCCAGGCTCCTCCATCTGGGGGAATTTCCAGGCAAGAATACTGCAGTGGGTTGCCATTTCCTTCTCCAGGGGACCTTCCCAACCCAGGGATCAAACCCGGGTCTCCCTCATTGCAGCCAGACTCCTTACCCTCTGAGCCACCAGGGAAGTCAAAGGTGTGAATAAAGAAAAACAACATTTCTGCTATTTCTGTGTGTAATTTATTTACAAGAATGATAATAAGGAACATGTGGTAGAACGGGGAGTAAGTCAAAATGATTAGGACATTTTCAGCAAAAACACATCTATTAATAAAATCTTAAGTGTCTAAAATACTACACAGTCATACCTGGCTGGGGCTCATCTAAGAGTGAACATTGCTTGAAAAGAGGGAAGAAATGATTCTAAATACGATTACATGCCAATCATAGCATTTTCATCACAAAAGACACAAATGCCCAGACTTCATTTGTTTTGTGGCAAGTTCTGATTGAAATTAGAAAATATTAAAGTTCAAAAAATTTGTGAGCACATTACAAACTGAACCAAATTTATTTTGACAGCCTAACAGCCTCAGTCTCATCTTTCTGGACAGTGGTATAAAGATACATAAAAACACAGAAATAAGTGCAAAGGATTTAATGAGCAATATTAGCCAGCGATGATTTATTTGACTTCCGTGATGGTTACCCCTACACAGATTTAAATTGATTTTTTTAAAAAAGAAGAAAAGAGAATTAATTCCAAACTGCAACTGCAACTGCTGGAGGCTTATCACTTATCACTCATCACTCCAGCAACTGCTGGAGGAGTGTTCTACTCCTGTGGGCCTTACCCTACTTTGTCCTGGGTGGAGAGGCTTGAGACCCACCAGGGGGCCTTTTGTGGGCATGTGGCACAAGGCCAGACGAGGAGCAGCTCTTCTTCCAGGCTCCGGGTTTGGTGCTGGTCTAAGTTCGATCTGATTGCACTTGGCTTCGACTCTGCCTTCTCATCCACAACACCTGCTGTCAAGCAAGGGGCCGGGCTCTGTCCTCCCAGCTCGAGACCCACCGCCACCCGCAGATCCACCGCTAGAGGGCGCGCCAGCCAGACACCTGCTCCCTCGGGGCTGTTCTTGCCCGGAGGTGTAACTCACTGTTCTCATCTTCGCTGCTAGTCCTGGGTGCTACGGGGCTGGTAAGCTCATAATAGAGGGCTCTTTTAGGGTAAAGGGCTGGGGTTATCTGCCACAGGCTGGGTGCTGTGTAGAGAAATCAGCTACTACTTCAACACTTAGCGTCCTTTCTATCTCATCTATGTTACTATCTCCAAATCACAAACAAGGAAACTGAACTTCACCTTGGTCAAGGTCAAGCTGCTACCTGCTTCCCTTCCCTCCTCCTCTTCATATTCCCCATACTCCTTAGAAACACTTCTCTGTGAAGAGTCAGATTGTGGCGGCTCTAGTGGTGAAGAATCTGCCTGCAGTGCAGGCAGGATTGAGACCCGGGTTCAATCCCTGCGTCGGGAAGATCCCCTGGAGAAGGAAATGGCAACCCACTTCAGTACTCTTGCCTGGACAATGCTATGGACAGAGGAGCCTCGTGGGCTACAGTCTACGGGGTCGCAGAGAGTCGGACAGGGCTGAGAAACTAGCGCCTTTCCCTTCCCCCCTTCTCTCATATTCCCCATGTTCCTTAGAAAGGTGCTCTGTGAAGAGTTAAACTGTCGTGAGATCTCACCTCCACCAGACAAAGTTGTGGTACTTTTCAGATTTACAGTAGTTCTACAGGCTACGGGCATCCTCCCCTACAGTACAGAGGTAACACTCAGACCTTTAGTTAAAACACACAGCAAATGCAGTCAATGCTACATTCTCATCCCAGCCAGAAATATTGCAAAATATTGTTTGGAACAAACATAGCATTTGCAGAACAAAATATTGGTGCCGACTATAAAACTGTGCCCACTTACCAGCAAAATAGTTCTAGCCCTTGCTGTCCTACAGGTGGTCAATGACATGAGCTTCACATGCAGAAGGCAGCCACAGTGGGGGGGATGACGGGCTGTGCGCTGGGGACAGGTCGGAGAAGGCAAACTGTCTCAAAAGCAGTCTGCCGTGCTTCCCTCCCAGACCCTGGCTCTGCGGAATCCACTCAGACACTCTAAATAATGCGTCTCCAGACCAGTTTCCTAACATCTGCCAAGCTGTGTGGTCGCCCGCCCAGGCCTCCAGCCGCTTGTCAAACGGGAACTTGAAAGGCTCCGTGACCTCCACATAAACAAAGCGAGATTTGAGGTAAGAGCACAAGCCAGGCGAATCTTTGCCACAGGAACTGCTTTTGACCTTCCCCTTGTCATGGGGCTGGTTTGCTAGCACAGCATGACCTCTGCAGCCTTGATCTCCATTCTGTATTTTAGGGTAATTCACATTATTACATAGGTTTGCAAGAGGTTCAGTATGAGTCAGCCAGTGATCTTGAGACATGCCCCCATACGTGCTATTTGGGGTTACTCTCCAGGAAAACTAGTGTAGGTCCTGGGTGAGTGGGTGATGCTGTTGCTCTGAATAGATATTGACCCTTGGGTCAGAAAGATCCCTGGAGGAGGGCACGGCAACCCACTCCAGTATTCTTGCCTGGAGAATCTCATGGACAGAGGGGTCTGGTGGACTATAGTCCATGGGGTTGCAAAGAGTTGGACACAACTGAAGCGACTCACCACACAGCAGATGCGTTAGTCCTGGTACCCACATTTAGGAAGGAAGCCTGGCCTGAGTACCAGGTGGCTCAAATGGATGAGCTAATATAAAAGCTGATCTCATCTCCTATGCACACCACTTCTTGGCTCACATACTGGCTTTCCTATATTTAGGAGGATGTGTATTATTTAGACTATCATTAAGAAGGGGGAGGAACAGGAGGATGGAAGAAAAAGGAGGGGGAAGAAAAAGCAGAGAGAAAGGGGAAGAAAAAGGAGAAGAAAGAGGGAGAGCTGGTCCTTACTGAGCGCTCCCTGCGTGTTGGGCGTTTTGCATGGCTTGCCTTATTCAGTCATTTAAACGATCTTATGAAGTAGGGCTGATACTCCTCAGATTTTCAGATGAGAGACTCTTTCCTGGAGAGCTTAGATAATGTCCCCCAGGTCACAAGAGTGACGGGGCTGGAGTCGGGCCAGCTGGCGTCACCGGTTCTGGGGGCCCACGGCTCCACAGGATGCCAGCATTGAGTGTGGGTTTGCCTACCTCTTTCAGAGTGATAACGTACCAAGCACAGTTGGTAACAGATGGGCATCTGTAACTTCTAAACTACACCAAAACAGGGAAGGCTTTGTACCTAGAACCCCCAGTCAAGAAGAGTTTTATCCACTCAGCGGTATTTTGAAGAGGGGAATTTTCTCGCAGTGCTGAGAAGCCGTCTTAAAGTCCGTGTGAGGCTGACTCTAGAATGCGCTCACCTCTCCACTCCATAGCACCACACTTCAAACACGTGCAGGCGCCCCTTGAGAACAACACCCTGGGTCCAAAGTGACAGATGGAGACACTGAGGGCAAAGACATGTCTACTCATTTCAATAAGGATGCATCGAGTCCCCTCTGCCCCAGGCATACTGTTACGTGGTTGCTCTGGCAATTCACCTGGGGGAGCCCTCCTTGGAACTGAGAGACTGCAAACTAGTGGCAAATAAAACAATTTCAGTTCGTGATAATTTCTCTAAAGAAAGGAAGCTGACATGAGCTAAAGCGGTCGAGGTGAAGGGACTGTCAAGATTGGTTGTCAGACAAGATCTCCAGGAGCCCAAGCTCCACGGTTCAACGCAGATGTGCCTGCTGGCTTGCAGCTGTCTCCAGGCTGCACAGGCTGCCTTGTTCAGACCCACCCAAACCACATTTCGATCATAAAAGCCGATAGGCACAATATGTGCTGGCTAAGGACCTGCAGTCCTCTTACCAGGAGTACTTGCCAACAGGACTAAGCAGATTTAATTTCTAAGGCAAAGTAAATATTACAATAGTCAAACAGAACTCAGTAATAATGAGGAGCAGCCTATATAATATAAACAGTGGAACATATCAACTTACCTCTGATGAATCTCTAGCGCCCCAAATCAGGAAGGCCTTCAAAAGCACCTTAAATCCCAGGCACTTACTAGGAGAAGATATGACAATTTTACCTGAAAGATAGTCTTGGAGACTAAAAGGATCCAAGACTGCATAGCACTTTCTAAGCAGAGATGGGGCTCTGGAGAGAATCCCTGAGACAAAGGTCCACAAGCTTGGCGCCCGGCTGGGGTGGATCTGCTGCTGAACAGAGGGAGGGACAGGGTCCTTGGAGGCGCGTGGGGTCAGCTTAGTGTATGAGGTAGGAGATGAGTCAATTGTTTCAGATGTTAGTTCCCTCTGTGGTGTTCAGTGCAAATGGAACATGTCCTTTGGGAGTAGATGAATGAATGAGCGAGTGAATTCCTGGCAAAATGCCTGTGTCAGCTTGAGAGAAATTCTGATTTTGGTGGTGATGAGCTCTGGGGAATGGAGTGAATCCTGGAGGAGGCAGCGATGTGTAGGAAAACCTCAGGGGCTTGTGGATAAGAAATTAGAGATCAGATGTGGTGTTTGTGGGAGGGTTTGTTTGTGGCTGCCTTTTCTGTGGATGACTTTCCTGAGCATTTACATTCTGGAAACAGCTATATCATTTCCTTGGGACTAGAAATCTTCTGGAAGTTCTCAAGCTTGGAAGTGGAAGCTCTTTGCCTAGCCTGCGTGAGGGCTGGAGGTTGGCTGTGCAAGGGTGGGGCTGCGGGGTGGGCTGCACCTGAGGACTCACTAGGACTCACTCTTCTTTCTCACGGCGTTGAAGCCTGGCAGCTCCCCATCAGCACTGGAGGGCACTGTGCTCCCCTCAGGTGACACGCACCTGCCCAGGTTGAGCCCCTGCTGGGACTCAGCATTTTAAACGTGCTGCCATTAAAGGCCTGCTCTGAGGTTGCAGGGTGGTAGTGCCCCGAAACCCGAAAAGAGGTCACTGCCCTGTGCGTCCCCTCCCGTGCCTGGCATGTGAGAAGATTTTCTTGGAAAGGGGAGGCTGAGCATAGTGATGTGACCCTTGAACTTTCCTCCTGGGATCTGCTTTCGTGGGGACCATACCCACCAGCTTAGGGTAGTGCCAGGATCAGAGGCACCTGGGAGGAGGAAGTCCAAGCCCACCACCCACACAGGCCCCAGTTATACCTGTCTGCTACTGCCAAAAGGCCCCGGAAGGAGGTGGCAGCTGTCAGAACAAGCACTGGCTGCCGGGAGGCGATCATGTAGCCCGGTTTGACCCCACAGCTCCGGCAGAGCCTCACCTCCGTCCCGTCTGAAGTGGGGCCTGTGGGTTTGTTGACAGCGTGTTCTTTGATACGTGGGCCTCCCGTGACGGACTTGGAGGAGCTTCACAAATGACGCCTGCTCCCCCCAGCTCCCCCCACACCCAGGGGCTCAGGTGGAAAGTTCTTTCATCGTGCCGTTGCCAGCCATTCCTCCCTCCTGCAGCTCCCCCTGCTTCTCCTGTCTCTCCATCAAGAGCATCTGAGTTCTCTTAGATGGTCACAGTGTTGCTGCTGAGACAATCCCAGGCTGCCTTGCTGCACAGACCATGCTCCAGGGAGCCAATATGCCCTGGGCCCTATGCACCATGCTCCTGGCTCCTTCCTCTGGCCTTTGACTTCACGACCTCTGTGCCTCGGGAGTGGCCTTTCCCTGAATCATGAAACTGTAAGCTTTTCCATGTCCACCCTGTCCTGCAGGGTCTGAGCTGAGTCCCTACTCCTCCTCACAAGTGTCACCGACAAGCATTACTCTGAAATCTTACGGCTGGTTCTACGGTGATATGAATTTGGCACTTAACATGTACTTTCTTATCTCCTTCCTTAAATAGAGCCCTCTTGAGACCAGGGGTTAATTATCTCATCTTTAAGTCATCAGCCAATTATAGGCAAGACACGACCATGGTACTGTGTCAAAAATAAATAAATAAATAAAGACACGAATGGATATGGCAGTCACCAAGAAAGGAAACAATGCGTCCCAGAAGGTTGGAGTTGGGAACATTTGTGGAAGGAAGGAAATAATAAGAGAAGAACAGAAAGGAATGAAACAGAAAAAACATTACGCTAAAGAGGATAATGAAATCAAAGCTGTTTGGAAAAGACTAATAAAAAATGATGCACACCGGGAAAGATTGATCAAGGGATAAGTGGGAAGCTCTTGGTGGTTCTTAAGCCAAATGCCATCCAGATGTTGGGCTTATTTTATGAAAACAAGTCTTAAATCCCTAAAAGGCATTCCAGTCTGAAGCTGCTGATTCATTAACATTTACTTAGCACTCTTGTCCAGAGCTCTCCTCCCACTGCTCTAGGGTCATAGGCCCTCAAATCCAGTGTCCTGAGGAGGAGGAGGAAGAAACTATAGAAGGACTGAAGCAGATGAAACCGTATGCTTTCTTGGAATCAGAGATCTTCAGCAACTTGGAAGATAGAGGCGCTATCCTGAGTCCCTAAATGGCCATGGATCATTAGAGATCAGAGAAAAGCCAAAAAAACTCAAACAAGGAGTGTAACTCAATCCCATGCTTGGAGACGAACGCGTGGCATTCGAAGAGGTGATGTGGCTGGCTGGGACGCACCTTGAGGATGGTGCTGCCTTTGAAAGAAGAAACCAAGAGACGCTTTACAAAGCTCACCGCTGAGCTGAGAGAGTTAGCCCGACTCACTGAGCCACTGCAGAATTTCAAAGCTTGGCTTTGCAAATAAATAACTTACATTAGAGGGACATGTGCAAGCTTTATGGAGCATGTACTAGCTTTCTGTGAGCATCTATTTCAGGACAAGTGGAGATGCTTCTTAGTTTTTTTCTTTTTTTTAAAGAAAGAGAGAAAGCAAGCCAGCGTGATCAGGAAGCACAAGCACCCTCTCAAGGCACTTGGAAGTGGGAGAAAGAAACTTCTGCTGAGGCTCCTGCCCTCCCCTTGTCTACCCAGCCAAGGAGAACCTTTAGGATCACCCGAACAAGCGCAAAACAAAGGCTCGTTTGGAGGTTCAGCACTAATGAAGGCCAGCGCTCCTCACAACTGTCTTTCAGCCGGAACCTTGCAATTTGACAAGCATCTTGCAATTCGGCAAGCATCTGCTAGGAACCCGATGTGTGCCCGGTGCTGGGCTGGGATAAGAGACACTGGGTGAATTAGGTGTACGTCCTGTCCTTGAGGAGCCTGCAGCCTCTCTGGGAAGGTGGTCACCTGAACACATGCGTAGGGTCCAGTGTGATAACAGGCAGAAAGTGCAGAGGTCTTTCTGTGGTAAGGAGAGATGGAATAAATGAGCAAAGGGCGGTACTAGTTTTCAGTTCTCTGGCTGTCCTCTGCTACGAAAGGTGTCCTGGATACGAGAAGCACAATCATTTTCTCCCACTACACCTTCAAGGATGAAAGGGAGACCTATTAGTGACTGATGGCACAAGGGCACGACTGAACCAGGCCTGTCCTAAGCGACCTGGGACAAATGGTAATCCTAATCATGGGAAAGTGAAAACACAGAGAAGCGTAACATACGAGGAACATTTATTTCTCTTCCAGTCATTCTCTTTGTGTTCATTAAAACTTTTTTCTTCATGGTGGTAAACCACACATAACATACAATTTACTATCTCATACACTGGAAAGCATACAGTTCAGTAGTGTTAAGCACATTTACATTTTGGAGCATACAGTCTCCAAAACTTGTTCCATCTTGCAAAACTGAAACTGCACGCCCATGGAACAGCAGGTACCGACTCCCGCCTCGGCCCCAGAAGCCGCCATTCCGCCTCTGTCTCTGTGAGTCTGAATGTGCTGGATGACTGGCATCACACAGTATCGTTTGGACTTATTTAGCTTAGACAACGTCCTCAAGGTTCTTCTGTTTTTTGTTTTTTTTTTTTTGATGAGTAGTATCACGATGTCCAATTCACACTTGCAATAGAATCACTGAGAACTAAAATTATGTAGGTTATGACATCATTATCAGGCTTCCCTGGTGGCTCAGAGGGTAAAGCGTCTGCCTGCAGTGCGGGAGACCCGGGCTCCATCCCTGGGCTGGGAAGATCCTCTGGAGAAGGAAATGGTAACCCACTCCAGTTCTCTTGCCTGGAAAATTCCATGGACTGAGGAGCCTGGCGGGCTACAGTCCCAGTCCATGGGGTCGCAAAGAGTCGGACACGACTGAGCAACTTCACCTTCACCTATGACATCATTGCTATTCTCAACTGGTTAGATTTCTGAGCTTCCTTCTTTTTTTTCCTTTTTTTGTTTGTTTGTTAGCAGTGAGTCGGCTACATTTCAGGCACACTTAGACTCTTGCAGTGCAGATTCTACTGTGAGAAAACACGGGTTGTGCAAAGCTTCCAATGTGTCACGGTCTGGCAACTGTTTGCCGAGTGGCCAGGACGGCACTTGCTGGGGCTGGCACGCGGGGCCCACAGCCACGCTGCTGTCTCTGCGGTCCTTAGTCTGTGGGAGATTTTGTTGGTTCAGAGATTCTTAAATTTAGGGCTCATGGCTGTAAGTCTGTGTAATCTTCAACTTTCTTATAGATTGCATAACTATGTTTTATATGAAAGTATATCATTTCAAAGAGCAAATTTCAGAGGAGCATACATATTATATAAATATGAAGATAGATGGATAGATATAGATAGACATTAATAGATGACAGATACAGCTAATGACTGAATAGGCATTAAAAGTCTGTAAAGCTATAATACTACAATCCAAACTACAATAGTATCTAACCAAAGGCAATGCATTTTTTTAAAAACTCAATATGATGTTCAGTTCAGTCAGTCCAGTCCCTCAGTCGTGTCAGACTCTTTGTGACCCCATGAATCGCAGCCTCCAGGCCTCCTTGTACATCACCATCCCGGAGTTTACCCAAACTCATGTGCATTGAGTCATCCAGCCACTTCATCCTGTGTCATCCCCTTCTCCTCCTGTCCCCAGTCCCTCCCAGCATCAGAGTCTTTTGCAGTGAGTCAGTTCTTCACATGAGGTGGCCAAAGTATTGGAGTTTCAGCCTCAGCATCAGTCCTTCCAATGAACACCCTGGACTTGTCTCTTTTAGGATGGACTGGTTGGATCTCCTTGCAGTCCAAGGGACTCACAAGAGTCTTCTCTAGCACCACAGTTCAAAAGCATCAATTCTTCAGCACTCAGCTTCCTTCACAGTCCAATGCTCATATCCATACATGAACACTGGAAAAACCATAGCCTTGACTACAAGGACCTTTGTTGGCAAAGTAATATCTGCGTTTTTTAATATGCTATCTAAGTTGGTCATAACTTTTCTTCCAAGGAGCAAGTATCTTTTAATTTCATGGCTGCAATCACCATCTGCAGTGATTTAGTCAAGAAATACCTGGAGTAACAGGCAAATTTGGCCTTGGAATACGGAATGAAGCAGGTCAAAGGCTAATAGAGTTTTACCAAGAGAACACACTGGTCATAGTAAACACCCTCTTCCAGCAACACAAGAGAAGACTCTACACATGGACATCACCAGATGGTCAACACCGAAATCAGACTGATTATATTCTTTGCAGCCAAAGATGGAGAAACTCTATACAGTCAATAAAAACAAGACCAGGAGCTGACTGTGGCTCAGATCATGAACTCCTTATTACCAAATTCAGACTTAAATTGAAGAAAGCAGAGACAACCGTTAGACCATTCAAGTATGACCTAAATCAAATCCCTTATGATTATACAGTGAAAGTGACAAATAGATTTAAGGGCCTAGAGCTGATAGAGTGCCTGATGAACAATGGACGGAGGCTCATGACGTTGTACAGGAGACAGGAATCAAGACCATCCCCATGGAAAAGAAAAGCAAAAAAAGCAAAATGGCTGTCTGAGGAGGCCTTACAAATAGCTGTGAAAAGAAGAGAAGTGAAAAGCAAAGGAGAAAAGGAAAGATATAAGCATCTGAATGCAGAGTTCCAAAGAATAGCAAGGAGAGATAAGAAAGCCTTCCTCAGTGATCAGTGCAACATGATGTCATAATGTGTTAATTAATAATTCTATATTTTAAATGAAAAGTCTTGACAACGCAGTCATTTGGAGTCCAGCGTACACGTCCCTTAATGCCATTCATTCATCTATCTACTTATTTGTCCAACCAGTCAACAAATGCTTCATGCCAAGGACTAGTCTAGATACCAGAATGTAGCAGAAACAACACAGACAAAAATCCTTGCTCTGGAAGAATTTACATTTAAAAGGGGGGAACAGGGAAGACAGTAAATAAGAAAATAGCATCATACGTTCAAAGGAGGTAAATTATCTAAAGACAATAAAATAGTTTAATGTCGTATAGAGTGGCTGGAGGTGGGATGTGGGGAAAGGATCCCTTGGGGAGTGTTAAGAGGGATCCTTCTGAGGACAAAATTGCAGAAGTTATTGAAGACCTGGAAACAGAAAACACTCTGAGTAGGCAGAAGGGCAAGTTTAATGTTTAGGCTGCTGGGATAATGTAAGCCAAGATAGAAAGGTCGGCATGGACCAGAACAAGAGGAGAAGACTGTGTATAATAAATAGATCCCTGATGGGGATTCAGATTGTCTGGGGACTTATGAGAAAGGCAAGAACTGACAATAATAGAATACTGTTTGCTCAAACATCCAAATGAGGGCCTTTCAGCCGACGGCACCCGAGGCCTCGTGGTGGCTCCAGTACACGTCAACTTCATGGTCCTCCAACAGCCAAAACGGAAAACCCTAGGAGTTCAGGACATTTTACAAAAGATTTTCATGTTTTTAGAGCAGTTCACAGCAAAACTGAGAGAAATGTACACAGATTTCCCATCTATACACCCCCAACTCATGCGTAGCCTCCCCCATTGTCAGCATCCTCACCAGGGTGGTTCATGTGTTATGACTGATGAACCTACTCTGACACATAGTGATCAGCTCAAGTCCATAGTTTAAATAAGCTTCCTCTTGGTGTTACATATGTTGGGGGTTCAGAAAAACATATAATGGCACTTATGCACCGCATCACACGACGGTTTCATGCCCCAAAGCCTCTCTGTTCTGCCTGTGAGTTCTCCCCACCCTCAACCCCTGGCAGCCATCAGATCTTTTTACTGGTCTTCTGTTTAGGGTCCTCACTGTGGAGTCTCAGGGCCCGCTTTTAGGTCCCCACCACGATAAGTGGGCAACACAAATAATGCTCACAAGGCATTTATGGATCAGGCAACCTTAAGAAAAACGTGACCCAAATTGTGCAGAAACACTTGCTTGGAGCAAATATCAAGGCTTAAGAAACTGAACAACTTTGTCAAACCAGGTGTTTAAATTTGATGAACGTGAACTGCAACCTAATAGCCCTCAAGTTCCCCTCAGGCAATTTTCCTTCTAATCACCCGTCAGCCTGTGTGTGCTCCAGGCCGCTGCATAACCCTCATGTGGTACCTGTTTCCAGTATGTGTTACTTCGTATTTCTTAGATCAGTTGCTTTTGCTTAGGATGCTGACCTTGGGGCAATTTTAAACTGCTGTCTTGTAATATGATCACATAAGAACTGGGTGATATTTTAGTCTAGATACCAGATCTGGGAAATATTTTAAGTTTTTAATTGATAGTGGTTATGCAAATAAGTTAATGCATTCGAACCAAGATTCCTGTTCTTGTTTGCATTCCATTTATATCTTCCATCAACCAAGGAACATTTGATCTGAGACGTTTCCTCCAAGCAAGGAAGAAGGACATGGCCTCAGGGAAGGAATCAAACCTAGCTAACACTAGAAATGGTATCTGATCTTGCTGATTTCTGCTTTTCTTGCAGGGTAAACAGAGGAAATGTCATAATGTCAAACAAAACAAAATGTGTAAACACACACACACTACACACTACACACTACACACACACACACACACACACACACACACACACACCAGTACCAACAGCTTCCACAAGGGAATGCCATGCTTCAAAAAGGAGGATTTCTGAACCTTAAACCAGACACCACCCAGTTTTTAAATCATCATCTCCCTTCCCTTCCCAAGACTGAGCTGTGAGAACTAAGGTTTGCTTCCATTCACGAGCCAGCTCAGTAATGTTGCAACAGTCATGCTCTGCTACCCAAGAGCACGTGCAGAGAGCTCTGAGACCCGGGGATGGGCAAGTAGCCTCAGGAAAACTTGGAGGATTCTTGTGCTGTTCTAGTTTTACGGAGACATAATTGACATGCACAGAGCCTCTTCCGAAGGTGCCACTGGCCAACTCTGTCGGTATCTCCCAAAAGTATTCACTAGTGAGATGCTCCTAAAATTATAATGCACACTAGTAAAAACTAACAAGATCATGCTTGCCTTAAAACAGGAGAAACAAATTTGTGTTTCTAATAATAGAGCCAAAAACCCCCATCAATTAGAAATGCTCTTTCATGACCTGCTTTTGGGGGGAGTTGTTTTAATAAGTATGTGGTTGCTGTTCGGTCACTAATTCGTGTCTGATTCTTTGCAACCGCACGGATTGTCGCATGCCAGGCTTCCCTGTCCTTCACTATCTCCCTGAATTTTCTCACATTCATGTCCACTGAGAGGGTGATGCTATCTAACGATCTCATCCTCTGCTGCCCTCTTCTCCTTTTGCCTTCAGCCTTTTCCAGTGAGTCAGCTCTTTGCATCAGGTGGCCAAAGTACTGGAGGTTCAGCTTCAGCATCAGTCCTTCCAATGAATATTCAGGATTGATTTCCTTTAGGATTGACTGGTTTGGTCTCCTTGCTGTCCAAAGAACTCTCAAGAATCTTTCCCACCACAGTTGAAAAGCATCAGTTCTTCAGTGTTCAGCCTTCTTTACAGTCCAGCTCTCACATCTGTACATAATACATGACTACTGGCAACACCGTAGCTTTGACTACACAGATCTTTGTCGGCAAAGTGATATCTCTGCTTTTTAATACACTGTCTAGGTGTGTCAAAGCTTTCCTTTCAAGCATCTTTTAATTTTAATAAGTATAATATTCCCTGTCCCTGCTCTGGGTCTTCCTCTGCCCCATCCTGAGGGGCAGTCTGCACTGGTGACGTTCTGGGGACAGATGAGAGTAGCTCTGGGCCACCTTTCCCTGCAGGACACAGAAGCCAGGCCGCCTGCCCTGCTGTGAGCGTGCCAACTGCACA
Source organism: Neotragus pygmaeus (assembly GCA_006410875.1). Lineage (NCBI taxonomy): Eukaryota > Metazoa > Chordata > Mammalia > Artiodactyla > Bovidae > Neotragus > Neotragus pygmaeus. The sequence goes on from SJYV01026152.1 coordinate 744,453, forward strand.
TTCCTAGGCATCCTGTGCTCTCCCCCTCCAGACTCGCCCCCCAA
>SJYV01026152.1:744605-814398 GCA_006410875.1 Neotragus pygmaeus
GAAGAGTTGACTCATTGGAAAAGACTCTGATGCTGGGAGGGATTGGGGGCAGGAGAAGAAGGGGACGACCGAGGATGAGATGGCTGGATGGCATCATGGACTTGATGTACGTGAATGAACTCCAAGAGATGGTGATGGACAGGGAGGCCTGGCGTACTGCGATTCATGGGGTTGCAGAGTCAGACCCGACTGAGCGACTGAACTGAACTGAACTGATTCTCATTCACTTGTGTTAGATGTTATTGATATATTTCTAACTATTTGAGTTATTATTTGTTGTACACTATCCAATGTATATTCTAATTTGTCTGTCATATTATTTTGTATGTTATGTACCTATATTTATTTTTATGATATATTTTAGTGTGTATTTATTATACATATATGCTTGAAAGTGACTTTATCTTCCTTCATTTTTACATTCTTATTTGATTGTCTTTTCCAAATAAAGGTAAAACTTGCTTTTTCTATTCATGAAAACAAGATAAACACAAGTAAAAGTACCTATAGGATTTTAATGGGACTCTGCTCAATTTCTAACATACTTCAAAAACAACATATTAGAGATATCTCTAACCTACTAATAATAAGCTTAAAAATCACATTCCAGTGAAAAATAATATGGTAAATTTTAACCATTTTTAACAACAAAAATTCATCTTAAAATATACATTATTTATATAAGGTGATTAAGTTGATATACATTAAACTAATCTTTTTTACTTGTAGAGTAAAACCTAAGTATGCTTTTTGCACATAGATACAGAAAAATTACTTCTAGTCTCATTATTCTTATTGAATACTTTTTGCAATTATAATTGTTAGATCAAAACATGGAAAGAGTAATGAGAATAAATATCAAAAGAAAGATTTAAATAGTATAATATGTCAGATTCATATCAAAGTTAAGCTAAAATATATTGGATTTTACAAGGGGTTTAATATATCAAGAAGTTCATAAAATACATATTCTAAAGCAACAATCTGCTAGAAAAAAAGGAAATTGATAATACACTCACATTAGCAACAAAAATGTAAAATACATAAAAGTAGTCTTAATAAGAGATACAGGAGAGCAATACAAATGCATAAAAATGGAATTGCAAGTTACCAGAGGTACATAATTGGAGTCGTCATTTTATTTAATGTAAAAGTCAAGTATCTAATGCCTTTGTGTTTTGCCTGAAATCTTTTATGAAATTGATGCAGAGAACACTTAAATAATTAACTATGATTATCATTCCCTGGTTTTTGTTCTATCTCTTTTTGTTAAAATAAGAATTTGTATTATTTATAAGTTAGATAAATACAGTCTTTTCTCCATGACTTAATGTTTGGCATTTTCCTTTCTTTATTCTTTCTACTGTTTTTTTTTGTATTTCTTATTGCACTTTGTGATGCTCCCAATGATTATGCTAATTGTTCTGGCACATATTTTTATTTGTAAAAATGTATTGCCTTCTCCTGTTGAATAGTGTCAATGGCTTCTTTTGTTTCCTTAAGATAAATTTTAGAGGATCTCTAAAGTCTTTTGTATATAGTGTGGAAAATCTTTCCAAGGTGAAAGTTAACTCTGGTCAATCCACTCTTGGCTTGTTATTCTCTTGTGCTGCAATGTTTTTCAAATTGTTTTTTGGTTTAGCTTTTACTTTGCACATGTCTTTCAGAATACATTGTTACTTGTTAATGTAATCATTTGCTTTCATCTGAGGTCGCTAATGGCAGAAAGTGAAGAGGAACTAAAAAGTCTCTTGATGAAAGTGAAAGTGGAGAGTGAAAAAGTTGGNGTGGCTCAGTTGTGTCCAACTCTTTGAGACCCCATGGACTGTCCATGGAATTCTCCAGGTCAGAATACTGGAGTGGGTAGCCCTTCCCTTCTCCAGCGGATCTTCCCAACCCAGCAATCAAACCCAGGTCTCCCACATCACAGGTGGATTCTTTACCAGCTGAGCCACAAGGGAAGTCCAATTTTATATATTAGTTTTCTTTTATAACAAAATACAAATATATGTCTCTCACACAATGTGCAATTTTAGAAATTTAAATAGACTCCAATATTTTTCTACAAGAAAATTAATGCTAAATTGATTCTGTTTTGCTTCATAATTCAGTTTACAAAATTTATTGCAACAATTTACTCAGGCTTATGTAATATAGCAGCTTCCCATGTGGTAAAGAATCTTCGTGCCAATGCAGGAGATGTAGGAGACAAGGGTCTCCTCCCTGGGTCAGGACGATTCCCTGGACTAGGAAATGACAGTTCAATCCAGTACTCTTGCTGGGAAAATTCCATGGACAGAAGAGCCTGGGGACTACAGTGGAGTCACTGAGTCAAACACAACTGAGCATGAACACATGCATGCATGTAATATAGAGCACTCGGCAGTTGGAAATGAACACGGACAAATAACTTCCCAATAGGAACACACAATATCAGAAGTGAATATTATGCAGGATTCCTATTATTTGAACACTGACCTGGAATGGGTGACAACTCTTTCATCTTATATAATGTATAAAATGATTTACATAGACTGCAAGAATTTCATTTTATGATTCTATATTCAGTGTTCTTTCCCTACGTTATTTTAGCAGATGCTCAACACCGAAATCAGATTGCTTATATTCTTTGCAGCCAAAGATGGAGAAGCTCTATACAGTCAACAAAANCCAGCCTGTCTCAGCAGATAGCCTTTGAAGATGTGTATAAGAGACAGCAAATAAGTTAATGCATTCGAACCAAGATTCCTGTTCTTGTTTGCATTCCATTTATATCTTCCATCAACCAAGGAACATTTGATCTGAGACGTTTCCTCCAAGCAAGGAAGAAGGACATGGCCTCAAGGAAGGAATCAAACCTAGCTAACACTAGAAATGGTATCTGATCTTGCTGATTTCTGCTTTTCTTGCAGGGTAAACAGAGGAAATGTCATAATGTCAAACAAAACAAAATGTGTAAACACACACACACTACACACTACACACTACACACACACACACACACACACACACACACACACACCAGTACCAACAGCTTCCACAAGGGAATGCCATGCTTCAAAAAGGAGGATTTCTGAACCTTAAACCAGACACCACCCAGTTTTTAAATCATCATCTCCCTTCCCTTCCCAAGACTGAGCTGTGAGAACTAAGGTTTGCTTCCATTCACGAGCCAGCTCAGTAATGTTGCAACAGTCATGCTCTGCTACCCAAGAGCACGTGCAGAGAGCTCTGAGACCCGGGGATGGGCAAGTAGCCTCAGGAAAACTTGGAGGATTCTTGTGCTGTTCTAGTTTTACGGAGACATAATTGACATGCACAGAGCCTCTTCCGAAGGTGCCACTGGCCAACTCTGTCGGTATCTCCCAAAAGTATTCACTAGTGAGATGCTCCTAAAATTATAATGCACACTAGTAAAAACTAACAAGATCATGCTTGCCTTAAAACAGGAGAAACAAATTTGTGTTTCTAATAATAGAGCCAAAAACCCCCATCAATTAGAAATGCTCTTTCATGACCTGCTTTTGGGGGGAGTTGTTTTAATAAGTATGTGGTTGCTGTTCGGTCACTAATTCGTGTCTGATTCTTTGCAACCGCACGGATTGTCGCATGCCAGGCTTCCCTGTCCTTCACTATCTCCCTGAATTTTCTCACATTCATGTCCACTGAGAGGGTGATGCTATCTAACGATCTCATCCTCTGCTGCCCTCTTCTCCTTTTGCCTTCAGCCTTTTCCAGTGAGTCAGCTCTTTGCATCAGGTGGCCAAAGTACTGGAGGTTCAGCTTCAGCATCAGTCCTTCCAATGAATATTCAGGATTGATTTCCTTTAGGATTGACTGGTTTGGTCTCCTTGCTGTCCAAAGAACTCTCAAGAATCTTTCCCACCACAGTTGAAAAGCATCAGTTCTTCAGTGTTCAGCCTTCTTTACAGTCCAGCTCTCACATCTGTACATAATACATGACTACTGGCAACACCGTAGCTTTGACTACACAGATCTTTGTCGGCAAAGTGATATCTCTGCTTTTTAATACACTGTCTAGGTGTGTCAAAGCTTTCCTTTCAAGCATCTTTTAATTTTAATAAGTATAATATTCCCTGTCCCTGCTCTGGGTCTTCCTCTGCCCCATCCTGAGGGGCAGTCTGCACTGGTGACGTTCTGGGGACAGATGAGAGTAGCTCTGGGCCACCTTTCCCTGCAGGACACAGAAGCCAGGCCGCCTGCCCTGCTGTGAGCGTGCCAACTGCACATTCCTAGGCATCCTGTGCTCTCCCCCTCCAGACTCGCCCCCCCAACCCCTCCTGCTGGTCCCAGAGCTCACCTGGAGGCCACAGGTGCTCACTGTCCCCAGTGGCCTCTCTCATTCCTGTGCTGAAGGGAGGGACAGGAAGATGAGTGAGAATCCTGAGCCCTAGAAGGGACAGAAGCAGTGAAAGAGGATTCCACCTGGGACTTCAGCTGCCTGTTTCTCAAAGTAACTTAAACACATTTCACACCGTGAGATTTTTTTTCGAGGTGTATTGTTAATTTTTATTTCAAGATAACTGTTAGGTTCACGTGCGGTTGAAATAATACAGAGATGCCCCAGTTTCCCCTGCTGGTGGTGTCATGCATAATTATAGTAAATATCACAACCAGAGCACGGACAGTGATCCAGTCATGGCCACACTAGGTGTCACCAGCTTCAAACACACTCACTTGCACGTGTGCCTCTCTGTGTTTGTTGCTGTGATTCTTCACATTTGGAGTCATGTGGCTACACCACAGCCAAAGCACAGAACTCTTTCATCACCCTTGCGGTACCTTCTAGAAACAGTCTCATCTTAAGAAGCTGTGTGTGTTGCAGATGTGAGGTGTGGGAGGTACCAGGTGTGACTGCAGTGATACAAGCAGTGTCAGCAAAGGGCATTTCCTCTCCTGCCCCAGAGAGGGAGTGTCGGGTGGGAGAAGCCTGCCCAGCCCAGCAAAGAGGGCACAGAGGAGATGCAAATGGGTCTGGCAGCAGATTCCCTTGTTAGAATCTTTGCTACTACATTCTGCCCTGTGCTTGTGGAAAAGTCATCTAACTCCTAGAATGTGCCCAAGCCTCTGGAGTGGAGAGAAGCCTGCCTCTGCACAGAGCCCAGGGCTCCGTGGGCACTCACTCTGCTGGCCCTGGGATAGCTCAGGGGGGCCAGCCTGTCTCAGCAGATAGCCTTTGAGCCTTGGACCCTTGCTGGATATCATGAGGACTCTTGGAGTACTCGGTGCCAAAGCCGCAGATCACTGTGGATCAACCCCTCATAGGTGACAAAGACCAGCAACAGTCATTTGTTCCTTGTGGCAGATGGCTTCAAATATGAGCATTTTCCATCGACCCAAGGCTTCCCCACCAAAGTGAGGCCAGAGACCTCAGAGGAGGAGGTGCGGACCAGTAGGCCCAGGTGATAGAACATTCCCCCGGACCTCTTCAGTGTGAGTTTGGGAAAACTGTTCCCAGAGCCCCATCTTTGTGATGTTCAGATCCCAATGCTCGGCTGGCCTCTTGTGACTCACAGACCACCGTGACATCCAGGCGACTTCATTAGCATATCCCAGGCTTGGCGCTGCTCCTGTAAGGAAACACGCCAAAAACCTCTGCCTCTGGCTTCACAGGTGCTACAAAGGTGTCAGACACTCAGTTTTCACGAATGCTTTAACTGCCTTAAAAGGTTTCATCTCTCAACCCCAGGGATAATGCCAAAACGCCATCACTGCTGCCACAGTCCAGCACTCAGATGTAAGTTACTTTTCATATTTACCTTGTGGCTCAGATGGTAAAGAATCCACCCAAAAGGAGACATGGGTTCAACCCCCAGGTCAGGAAAGCCCCCTGGAGAAGGAAATGGCTACCCACTCCAGTATTCTTGCCTGGAGAATTCCATGGACAGAGGAGCCTGGCAGACCACAGTCCACGGGGTTGCAAAGAGTAAGACATGACTGAGAGACTAACACATACACACACCTTAACACACACCTCACGGTAGACTCACAAGAATCATCCTTCACCTGGGCAAGGCCCTTACTGGGTCCCCAAATACTCACTCACATGGTGTTTAATCCAGTCCAAGACACTTATTCAAAGATGCTCATTCCTGCCTCAAACTCTCACAGTGTCAGCTTCCTGGTGGTGCCTTTACAACTCCTTGAAAACTAACCTTTTGGAACAAGAATCACAGTCATCTGGGGCCCAAAGTGGCTGTGGGCGAAGAAGATTCCATCTGCTAGGTCACTGAGCTGTGACAACTCTCTCTCATTTCCTCCCTGAGTGCCCTGACAATTCCCTGGGATCAGTTTTGTTTTAGTCGCACCCTCAGCTAGCTCTTGGCCTCTCAGGATCTCCTAGTGTTGTATTCCAGTCACCGGGCATATCTGTGACCTTCTAACCCTTGACCTGCAGCTCGCTTTGCTACTGAGCTAACTCTGTGATGAGGGCAGAGCGGAACTGGCTTGCTGTAGTTCAGTGACATAGAGGAACACCAGGAGGCTGGAGGGAGACACAGGTCTCTTCTCGTTATTTTCTGAGAAACAGCTGTCACCGTGCTAGGCACAGTATTCCACACAGATGCCCTGGCTGGTGCTTTCCTTCCCACTGATCCAGTTTCCCAGCAGAGAGTTTTCACTTGTCAGCTCTTTGTATGTGATTAACTTGGTTAGATGTGTGTGTACTTGTGTGTCTGCAGGTAGATGTGGAGTTGGGTTACAGTCAGTGCTGACCCCACATGTAGTTTCTCTGCAGTGCATGTCCCTCCAGAATTCCACCATCTAACATGGCAGCCACCCATCACATGTGACTACAGATATTTAAATTTGAGGGAGTTAAAAACACAAAAGTAACAATTTCATCACACTAGTCAAATTCTAAATGTTCCGTAGCCACACGGGTGGCTCAGAGGTAATGACTCCTGCCTGCCAACACAGGAGCTGCGGGAAGCACAGCTTCAATCCCCGGATCAGGGAGACCCCCTGGAGGAGGGCACGGCAACCCACTCCAGGATTCTTTCCTGGAGAATCCCACGGACAGAGGGACCTGGCAGGCTACAGTCCACGGGGTCACAAAGAGTCGGACAGGACTTCACAGCTGAGCATGAATAGCCACACATGGCTAATGCCTTCCGTATTGGAAACTGCAGGTTTAGAACATTTCATCACTGCAATTTCTTTGAACAGCAAGCACTGTTCTAGAAAGTTCTAAATAAAGAGAAGGCATGGTCTCCTTGCCTTGAACAGTTTTATTTGAGGCCTGAGAGAGAAGAGTTTTGTGCGTCTTGGCCTTTGAGTCCCGCTCTTTCTGCTCATGCCTTTATTACCAGCTTTCACTACTATCTGAGGGCCTAGTCTGTGATGCACATGGAGGCCGATGATCCACACGTTGTTAGCTCGGGAGCTTGCCACAGTCACAGAGGTTTCACTCCCTCCTCCAGAGCTGCTGGCTGGGGGAACTGGAGGAGGACCCATGAATCAGCCCATGTTAAAGGAGTCATGGGGTATAAAGAGGTCGGCTGTGAGCCCAGCTCCTGAGTCAACATCAGGCAACTCTATCCCAGGAAGAGAAAATTCAGAGCAGAGATACCACCTACGCATCTAGGCAGGGAAACTCAAGTCCAAATGCGAAGCTATCATCTCCCCTAGAAAAAACATTCTTAAATTTTGCTATTTCTGCAGAGAATGTTTTACGCGTCCCACCCTTGGCCTCAGTCCTCAGGCTCCTACAATGCTGGTAACTTGGCCCTGCGGCTCAAGAACACTCGGCTTCCCTTCAGTGGGTCCTCCCCGAGGCCTGCGCTCCCTTCCGTGGCTCAGGCCTTGTGCTGCTCCCCTCACCCCCCACCCCCTGACCTCATCACAATGACAAAGCAGTCTGAGCAGCTGCTGGCCTTCAGGCTGGACCCAGGAAGCGTCTTTGGCTCCAAGCTCTGTAGGCCCTGGCCTTGCTCCCGGTCTTCTCCAGAGCACTGGCATCAGGCCAGGCTTTCCTCCTTCCTTTTCCCAAAGGAACATCCTGAATGCGGGCACCGTCTCCTTGTCCATTATCTCGAAACTTGCCCTTGGTCTTTGACTCCTCACCCCTCCTCAGCTCCCATTTAACATCCATCCTGGTTTATTTACACACACTGAGATTGCAGTGGGAGGCAGGCTCTGTTCTAGGCTATTTCCATATATTCATTCAATCAGGCAAGTGCTGACTCACCAGGCATGTGCTGACACCATCCCCATTTTGCAGATGAGGAAACTGAGGCAGAGAGAAGTCAAGCAATTACCCCCAAATTACACAGATAACTGATGCTTGAAACAGGTTTCAAACCCAGGGAATTGAGCTCTGGCTCAAATTATGTTAGCCAGATGTGTTGTGGCCTTTTCATGATTATCAATTGCCTTGACTTTTATATAAAATTATGTTAAGATATATACTTTTTCTTTATCCTACTGACAACATCATTGCCTGTGAGTCAGAATTACAAGAGAAAAATAAATGAGACCGAGAATTTTATTGCCCTCCAATTGCTTGTCGTTTTAATTCTTTCCAATTCAGGGCAGAGGTTCCCAGGGCAGTCCTGGGCAGGAGGGGCATGACATTGGAGGGGATTCAGCGCAGGATTCCAAGTTAGCACCCTGATTGCTCCCTGGGTGTGCCTCCTTGGTCCAGAAACAAACAGAAGCAGGTTCTAGTTGGAAGGTTCTCACCTCCTGCTTGAGAACTCTCCCCTGGACTCTCCCATTCGCCCCAGGCCAGCGGAGACCAGGCTGAGATGCAGGTGAGGCCCGCGGTGCAGCGGACACGCGCGCTTCTCCGAGATGGAGTAGGAGGACCTGCTCACCCGGCTGCCCCACAGCTTGCTCACCCTCCATATCCTGTGGGACGCAGAGCGAAGCTCAAGAGGAAGAGACTGCCCACTCGGAAGTACCCGAAAACACCTGGACATGCTCAGGAAGAGGCTTCCATAGCCAGAGCTGCCCAGTTCAGAGGCAGGCTGTAGGGAGCAGAGACACCTCCAAGGCTGGGGCTAGAAGTGGGCCCATTGCAGTGCAGACTCTGGAGAGGAGGAAAGAGGCCAGTGGGGCTGGGATTTGGGCCTCTTGTGTCCTACCCAGGTATCTGTGTCAGGGGAAGAGAGTTCTAAGACGATACTGTGACTCCAGCTGAAAGAGGCAGACTGGCCTCAGAAAATCAAATACAGAAACTGTGGTCCAGTGGGGTGACTCAGAGCAAGGGCTCAGGTCTCTCCCAGTGGCCCCTGCTGGCTTGGAGTCCCCTCTCTGGGTGCTGGAAGCTGAGCCCTGCTCCATTGCAGTGATGTAGGGAGGGACACCCGGGGTCTCCCTCTCCTCTCAGCTACCACTGCTCAGCCCCTTGGGCTTGTGACTTAGACTCAGAGCCCCTACCTTCTCACCTGAGTGGAAGGGATGCAGCATCCACACACACCTCCTCTCAGCACCCTATTCTGTCCTGCAATCAGATGAGGCAGTGGTCAGGGGAGTGCCCAGGTGCCTGGTGGCTCAGAATATGTGCGTCCCTCTGCCTGCCTACAAAGACAGGAAGAAAAAGACTGGGGCTGCGGGGACCAGAAGATTTCAGAGCCCTCTCTTCACTTAAACACTGGAGCTTGGGCGAGTTTCCATCAGACGAGTCAAGTAATTGAGTTCAGGTTAGATTAAATCCAGACACATCCCGTGTTTAGTGCCAATTACTCACTGCCAGCAGGGGCGGGTGAGGGGTCTGCACTGTATCATGCCGAGCCTTCTGGCGACTGGCTGTTCCTTGAGCTCAGGGTGAACTGACCTGAAATAATAATAGTTGTGGCCCTGCCTTTGTTTCACCTGGAGCTGGCACTTTGCTTCCATCTGCCGTGGCCCAGGCAGACAGCCTCTTCTCTCCTTGTTTACCATGGAGGATGGGGCATTCAGGACTGACCTTCTGCCCTACCTCTGTCCAGACTGAGATTCCCGTGATGGAAAAGAGGAAAGGGACTGAAGCCCACGCTGCCCTTTTCATTCATCAAAGCATGAAATGCAGGCTGGAAGTCTAACCCTGTGGACCCTTGGGGCTCTCCATCATGACCAGGAGTGATGCAGCTTGTGAGGGCAGCCAGGCAGTCAGGAGAAAGGATGCTGTGATTTGTCATCTAAGTTCACAGCCTGGGAGGGAAACAACCCCGAATCAAGAGCCTGGCTTTCCACCGTGAAATGGCTTAAATCAAGTGTGGCTTTAAGCCAGGGGCTGGGTAGCCCCAGATGCGCCCTCTTCAGAGGAGTTTGCTTTCACACAGCCCCAGCTCCTCCTAGGCTGGAAGGCGCAAGGAGGGAACAGACCAGCGAGAGGAAAGCAGGAGTCCAGAGGAAGGGAACTTAGGGCAGCAAGCCTGATGCTCAGAGGGAAGCAAAGTACTAATTCAAGCCACAGAGGATGCTGGGGAGAAGCCTGGATACAGCAGGACCCTGGGAAGTGGGACCTGCGGTTTGGCCATGTGGTTTTTCACCCCTCTGCAGAAAGAGGGGAGGCAGCTGGTGCTGAGCACAGTGTGACTGCCAGCCTCTGGTTGGAGTGACAAAGGCCAGATGAGAGCTCTGTCTTTCAGAATAGAAAGCAGTTTTGCTAGGATTTTTTCTTTTTCTTGTTTTTCAACACAACATTTTCCCACTGTTTTCAATTGCTCTTTTAGTGAATAAAGGCTGTTTATTAGCTATTTATAGCTCTATAACAAATTGCCTCGATATAGAGCATCTTCAAAGAGAAAAATTGTATAACACAGGTTTTGAGGGTCAAGAATCTGGAGGCAGCTCATTTGGGTGGTTTGGGCTCAAGGTCTGCTGAGAGGTTGGAGTTAGGATGTTTGTTGGTCAGGACTGCGGTCATCTGAAGGCTGGACTGGGGCTGGTGGATCTACTTCCAAGAGTGACCCCACCCCACCCCTCATGGCTATAGAGTGCGGGCCTTGGTTCCTTGCTGACTGCTAAGAGGAGGTGTCATTTCTACCTGATGACTTCTCCAGAAGGTTACCTGAGTGTCCTTACTGTATGGCAGCTGGCTTTCTCCAAAGTAGGAGGTCCCAGAGAGAGAAAAAGAGACAAGCGGGAATCCAGAAGGCTTTTTACGACTCAGAGTGTCGGGCAGAATTCTGGGATGGCCCCTAGATTCTGCCCTTGCTGCACGTGTGTAATACCCACCTTTTGAGTGGAAGCAGGACTTAAAATATGATGAGGTCTCACTCCCATGATGTTATATTATATGGTAGCAGGGCTATTGTGATTAAGATTCCTAACTTGACTCCAAGTTAAGACAGATTGTCCTGGGTTGGCTTGATCTAATGATGCAGCCCCTTGAAATGGAGCAGACGTGCAGCTAGGTATTGGAAAGAGTGAACTGCTGCATTGTGGAGGGATCCCATGTGTCAAGCCCCCAAGGGCAGCCTCCAGTGGCCCCAGCCAACAGTCAGCAAGATTACAGGGGCCTCCCTCTCTCCAATTGCAAAGAACTGAATTCTGCCAGCTGTATGTGCTCGGAAGGAGACCCTGAGCCTTAGATGAGATCTCAGTCCCAGCCACATCTGACTTCAGTCTTGTGAGACCCTGAGCAGAAGACTGCATCACCCTGTACCTGGACTTCTGATCTCCAGAACCATGAGATAATAAATGTTCATTAAATTCATAGTCATTTGTCACGTGACAATAAAAAGCGAATACACTCATTCTCAGAAATTGCATCCCATTACTTCTGCCTTCTTTCTGCTTGGCAGGAGCCAGTCACTGAATCCACAGACTCAAGGGAGGGGTTCGCTGTTGGAAGGGAGTGCCCAAGAATTTGTGGACATATTTCAGACCACTGCAGACTCACAGAGAGGGCAAGTGGGGCCATGTTGATGCACCCAACGCAGAGACGAACACCAGCCAATGCTTTTAACATCCTGAGTGAACTCACGCGGGATGACTTTACTGGCTTAGGCAAGGCAAGTGGGAGTTTTCTTTTAAGAAGTGGCGGTCCTGGCTGTGATGCGGGAGGTTGGTGCTTGCTTTATTTCCCTTTAGATATTCCCTGGTGAGCAATCTATGGAGTAATTGTACAGAACTGGGAGAGGATGGCGAATTCCTGTCTTTAATTTGAAAGTTACAGTGTGTTAATCAGCCCCAGTCTGAACCATGCTGATTTGGGGGAGTGTTAACCCAGCAGCTTTCCCAGATGGGGCAGGGTTAGGACCAGGGTGGAGTTCAGATGGCAGCCCACAGGAAAGACCTTTAGGGGCTCTCAGCAAGACAAAGCCAACTCTTCCCAGTGCTTCATTCCATTTCCCTGCTGTAAAACGACTCCTGGCTTTGGATGAATTGGTCTTCAACGCTTGCCACCCTGTCAGCTCTTAAAGCTGTTGGAAGTTTCCTGAAATTGCTTGGACCATTAGAGATCACCCAGTAGAAGCATATATATGCAGTCTGGGATTTTTTTTTAACTATAAATTTTAATTTTTGATAACAAAATTTCTTATTGTATGGTTATATAGATTTAAAAAAAAACACTTAGCCTGTAGCTTCTCTCTCTCTGTCTCTCTCTTTCTTTGTTTCTTTTTTTTTTTAGCTTCTCCCTCTTAATCACTTGTTTTCTGTGTTCCTAAGGGTTAAATAGGGCCCTCATAGCTCTGTCAGTGAAGAATCTACTTGCAATGCAGGAGACCCGGCTTCCATCCCTGGATCAGGAAGATCCCCTGGAGAAGGAAATGGCAGCCCCCTCAGTATTCTTCCCTGGAGAATCCCACGGACAGAGGAGCCTGGAAGGCTACAGTCCATAGGGTGGCATGAGTCAGACACGACTTAGCAACTAAACCACCACCACCAAGAGTTAAATGCTTCTGAAGTTTCTGAGGTCTGGGTTAAAATGGTAACTGAAGTGAATGGTGGTCTGGGACAAAGGGAGGGGGCCAGCCGCCCAGAAACCATCACTGTTACAAACAGACAAGGGCCACATGCCTGAGGCTTTATCTTCCCAAGAAGCAGAGAACAAGGAAAAACAAAAACTGGATAATTTTAAAACATGTCAGCAATCTGGCAAAAGTCAGAGAAGTCAAAAAGCCACATGAGTTCATAAATAAGCCACAGATCCTGGCTGGATTTAGCAAAAATCTCTGAAGCTTCGCCTATGGATAGCAGCTCACAGTGTGGATTCCCTTCATTTTAGCTGCGGCAGGCAGCCTGCGGGGGCCTGGGTGGATGGGCCTGTGAGCGTTTGCAGACGGCCTCGGGGTGGGGAGGGAAGTCAGGATGGAGGCCCCCGAGGGTTGCAATCACAGAGAGGCAGGAGTCTGTTAACGTGGCTGTCGTCATCAGGTGATGACGGTGGCCTCCCGGGAGGAGGGGGCTGGGGTGCCAGAAATGCCCAGGAGGGACTGTACACCTGTAAGCTCCCAGTCTCGGCCCAGAGGGAGCCACTCCTGCTGGGCGCACGCCCTCCAGACCTCGGTGCAGAGAGGGAGTCATCCCCAGTGACGCCGCTTTCCTCCTTGGCCTCTTTGCGTCTTCATGTGTTAAGAGGCCCAGGAAACAGGAGGGAGGAATCATCTTGCATCATGAGGCCACTGTCTTCTGTCAGAGGAGAGTTTCTCTCTCTGCATATCTGCGTAGACCTAGGATCATTGCCACTCCAGGATTCTTGCCTGGGAAATCCCGTGGACAGAGGAGCATGGGGGCTGCAGTCCGTGGGGTCGCAAAGAGTCAGACACAACTTAGCGACTCAGCAACAATCATGACCACTGCCACATTCTCAGGCTGGAAGGAGAAACGCAAGAGGTGCCCACTGAGTCTCCAGGGAAGACTCCACTGAACCTGTATCCGCTGGGAAACAGACTTGAGAGCGAGGACTCCACTTAGATTGCTCCACAGGCCACAGATGCCAGGATGACCAGCTGGCCCCCCGCCCTACTCTCCTAGGGCCGGGCTGCTCAGTCCCCCGCACCTGATAAGAATTTATCTTAATATGTGTACATTTCATCATTTAATTCTTGCAAAATCATAAAACATAGGGATTATTTTTGTTCTTCTTTTAAAAAGCTAGATGTCTTGTCCAAGGACAGACAGCTGCTAACTGCAGGGCCCAGGACTTGAGCCCAGGTCTTCGCTATCACATGGCAGAGCCCTCACACCCACACATACCCCCAAATACAGCTTCTTCCTTTGGCACAAGGAATCCCTGCACAAGGAAGCCCACAGATTTTGAAACAGCCAAGCAGGTATACACACAACGGTCAGAGAGGCGTGGGAGAGTTGGATCCAACCAGCTCAGCACTTGGCAAAGAGAATCATCCTCCACCTGAGGATGACTCACTGCTGACTTGTTTACTGGGGGAACCATTTGTCTGGGTTGTGCTTTTGACATCCCTTTGATATCTAACATCTGACATTCATCCCAGTTCTGTGGATATATGGGTGGATGTAGTGGGGTGAATGGTGGCCCCAAAAGATATGTCCACACCCTAGTCCCCAGGAGCTGTGAATATTACCTTATATGGAAAAAGATGTGATTAAGCTAGTGACCTTGTGAAGAGGACCCTAAATGCAATCACATGGACCCTTATAAGAGAGGGAATTTGACAGGGACCTAATTAAGGAGAAGATCCCACAAAGATGGTAGCAGATTGGAGTGATGTAGGCATAAGCCAGTAACACTAGGACAGCCACCAGAAGCTGGAGGAAGCAAAAGAGAATCCTCCCTGGTGGCTTTGGAGGGAAGACGGCCTTGCTGATATCTCGATTTCAGAACTGCAAGACCTCTAGAACTGCGAGAGAATGAATCTTGATTGTTTGAACCCGCTGAGTGGCAATTTGTCACAGCAACCAGAGGAAACACAGGAAAGCCCTCTTTCCCAAAGCCCTCTCTACCAGTACCTAACCCACCCCAGGGGAAGGGAGTGTCCTGACTTGGCCACGGCTTGGTCATAGCTGGACAAAGAACCACTTTCCAGGCCACCTCTGAGGTCATCCTTAGCCTTACATTATAGCAACTCACCCAGCCAGACAGCAAGAGGTCAGCATGAAGGTGATACCCAGGACTGTGCACCCAGATGACAGGCTTTCAGGGGGACTGAGAAAATGTGATCCTTCTTAAAATACTGTTCTCCAACTGTTTTTAAATTAACAGTATATCTGGGACTTCAGACTTCCCTGGTGGCTTAGACAGTAAAGAATCTGCCTGCAATGTGGGAGACTCGGGTTCGATCCCTGAGACAGGAAGATCCCCTGAAGAAGGGAATGGCAACCCACTCCAGTATTCTTGCCTGGAAAATTCTACAGACAGATGAGCCTAGCAGTCTTCAGCCCATAAAGCCACAAAGAGTCAGACGCGACTGAGCAACTGACACTTTCACTGGGACTTCTATCATCCTTACACCAGAAAAGCCATCTTTGCAGAGCGAAGTGGTATCTCATTGCAGGAAGCCCCAAGAAAGAAAGAGGAGCAAGGTTTGAGTGAAATTTAGTCTTACGAGTTAGGATTTAAAACTAGTGTCTGTGCATTGCTGAGTCGCTTCAGGCAGTCAAACTCTTTGTGAACCTATGGATTCTAACCTGCCAGGCTCCTTCGTCCATGGGATTCTCCAGGCAAGAATACTGGAGTGGGTTGCCATTTCCTCCTCCAGGAGATCTTCCCAACCCAGGGATCGAACCCACGTCTCTTACATCTCCTGCACTGGCGGGCGGGTTCCTTACCACTAGTGCCACCTGGGAAGCTCCAAAGCTAGTGCAGAAATACAAAAATTGGCCTAAACTTTTTGTATTTTAAGCCTTCTGTTCAATGAAACGTATCTTGCCNCGTCTCTTACATCTCCTGCACTGGCGGGCGGGTTCCTTACCACTAGTGCCACCTGGGAAGCTCCAAAGCTAGTGCAGAAATACAAAAATTGGCCTAAACTTTTTGTATTTTAAGCCTTCTGTTCAATGAAACGTATCTTGCCCAGAGAAATGCTGACGTAATCAATATGATCGATGACCTGAAAGCCAAAGCGATTAAGGAACCAAAACCCCAGACCCCCTGGGAAAGCAAGAGTCGGGGAGGGGACAGGCCTGCAGGAGGCTGTCGGGAAGGCTGGCTCCGAAACTCACAGAGGAGAGCAGCGGAAGCAACCCTCACCCCCGGGCGTCTGTGCCCACACACAGAGCCCACAAGGGAAGGGAACCCTGAGGTCCTGGCACCAGGGGAGGACATGCACCCAGGCGCCCACGGTCAGGGGGTGGCGTCTACAGGGAACCCTTGCGAAAGGCAGAGCCAGGGAACTGGAGCCAGTCACTGTGAGAAGGTAGCACGTGAGTTCGTAAAGGTCTTGGATGGGGAGCTGCCTGAAGGAGCCCTTGAACACACTTTCTCTCCTGGCCATGCTCACGCAGCACTCTGACTACCGAGCGCCCTCCGCCCACTCCCTGCAGCGCCCCCCACCCTGCGCCTCCCACGAGTGGGCCCAGGGCTAGCCACTGGGGGAAATGTGAGGCCCTCAGGAGCCCCTGCCGCTGTGGGGCTTCCCGGCTCTCCCTGTGGAAAAACCTTCATTCAGCTCTCCTGCCTTTGCATCACTGCTCCACGAGGCTGGACGTGACTCTTCATGTCTATGGCTCTTTGAAAGCCCCTTCTCGATGCATCTGGGCCCGCACGACAGCGGAGCAGCTTTGTGGAATCTTAGGCTGCTCTCCCCCTCAGAAGGCCTCAGAGAACCAAGACTCAGGATGGCTGTGCTCTGGGAATCTGCTCATCTGATGAGTGAAACAGGTGCTCTGCCGCACTCAGACCCTCCAGTTGTGTCCGACTCTGTGACCCCAGGGACTGTGGCAGGCTCCTCTGTCCACAGGATTCTCCAGGCAAGAATACTGGGGTGGGTTGCCATTCCCTTCTTTGGGGGATCTTTACAACCCAGGGATCTAACCTAGATCTCCTGTGTCTTCTGCATTGCAGGCAGATTCCTTACCCACTGAGCCACCGAGAAAGCCCAAAGCAGATAGCTAGTATCATCTTTGTATTGTTTAATCTTGATGATAATACATCTTCTAAAAATAATCAAAACATTTTATAGATCAAATATATGTTAAAATATAAATATTTTATAGATAAAACATTTTACAGGTAAAATATGAATTATTCATCCAAATTGCTAGCCTTCTCCCTTAGTTTTACTTTCTCTCCATTCAAGCATGTGTATTTCATCAGAAAAGTGATCTGATGCAGCAGGTGAAAGAAAAGTGATCTGATGAGGCAGGTGACAGAGACGACAGAGTCTTTCTGGCCTTGGTTACAAGGTCCAGTGGGAGCAGCTGAGTGGAACCTAATGGAAGCTTCGTGATGAACCATCTGGGTAGCAGAAAGAGTTAGAAATACTTCATTATCACACATGGGGAGGATAGAGAGCTACCATGCCCTTCCCCAACTCCCAGCACCATCACCATTTGGGTGTATATAGTCTTTCAGGTCTGGAGAAGGCAATGGCACCCCACTCCAGGACTCTTGCCTGGAAAATCCCATGGACGGAGGAGCCTGGTAAGGCTGCAGTCCACGGGGTCGCTAAGAGTCGGACACGACTGAGCGACTTCCCTTTCACTTTTCATGTTCATGCATTGGAGAAGGAAATGGCAACCCACTCCAGTGTTCTTGCCTGGAGAGTCCCAGGGACGGGGGAGCCTAGTGGGCTTCCATCTATGGGGTCGCAGAGTCGGACACAACTGAAGCGACTCAGCAGCAGCAGCAGCAGCCTTTCAGGTCATGGTACTATGCATAGCCTGTGTTTTATAAAGATAACCTTTACTATCCATATTTTACTGCAATTTAGCTTTTCACTTAAGATCCTGTTGAATCTTTCCGTGTCAACCCATATAGAACCATCTTAGTCTTTCCAATTAATGTAATTGTTAATCCAGCTCTCTGTTGTAACATACTTTTTTGACTGAGTCATCTCGCAGAGGAAAGTCGGGATTTTGCAAATAAGTTTGCAATGCATCTCATGTACAAACATCTTTATATACCCATGTACATGCATCTGCACAATAAATTTGTAAAACGGGAATTTTTGGTCAAAAGCTAGATTATACTTTTTTTGAACATATTTGATAACATCTCCATCTATAAAGTTTGCACCAGTTTATAGCCCCATTGCTGTGCTGTGCTAGGCATGTCCAACTCTTTGCGACCCTACGGATGGTGGCCCGCCAGGCTCCTCTGTCCATGGGATTTTCCCGGCAAGAATACTGGAATGGGTTGCCATTTCCTCCTCCAGGGGATCTCCCAGTCAGACCTGCGTCTCTGGTGTCTCCTGCACTGGTAGGCGGATTCCTTTACCACTGGGCCGCCCAGGAAGCCCCACTGATACTGTGTAAGAAAGCTTCAGGCTGGTCTTTTCAGAGGCTCAGAAACCCACCAAGACAGAAAGTAGCCCAGAGCAGACAAGGTCGTGGAGATACTAGGACAACTCATCTAAGGGTTTTTGGTTTTGCTTTTTCCCTAAGAGCACCGTAGGAGGTCAGGACTGAGTGGAGACAAGCAAAGGGTAGAGGGATTGAGTGACTCAGGCCAGAAACCTTTAGTTAGCTGCCGTGACAAGAAGGAAAACATGCATCCAACCAAGTTAATTAAAGCAAGCTGTATTATTTTTCTTGGCATTCTTTGCTTCCCCCTTACAACTAATCTTTCTGGAAGGCAACCCTCACTCCTGCCCTGGTAGGAAAGTGATACCTCACCTAGGAATAGGGCACAGACCCCCTTTTTCTCCCTGATGGTGGATTCACCCAACAGATTCTTTGGTGTTTTTGTGACTGTTTCTTAATCTCATTTCACACATGCTAAAGAGGGTTTTGACTTTTTCATGTGTCTTTTATTAAAGTGATTTATGGAAAACATGCTGAGCTCTGGCTTTTAGGAACGACAGGGGTGGAACACCGCCTACCTCATAAAACCATACCCAAGAGCCTGTGGATGAGCAAAATGGCATGGCGTCCAAGGGCTGGCAAAGTGCATCTTCAGAGAGGGTCCTTGTGAGCAGTGCTGCGATCCATCTCATTGGACGATGCAGCATTGGTGAAGCAACGGCAAAATCTGTTTACTGCCACACGCCACTGAGGCTTGAGTACCTGCCACCCCATCGAGAGCCTAGAGAAAGAAAGCCTTGCAGCGTGTGCTTGGCACACGCCTCCTGGACTGGGCCAGGGCTTGTTTTCCTACTCTCTTTCACAGACACCGGTCAGTGATCAACAGAAATGGCTCAGAACCACCCAGTGGCCTGGGCCAGGAAAGCTGCGGAAGCGCAGGATTCTCCTGCAGAGCTGGCACGCACAGCTCCTGCCTGGCTGGGCTATGAGGTGTCGTAGAAAGTTCTCTGGGATTTATGTTAAGTGATCTAAGACATGAACCCTCAGCTCCAGGAAAAGTGGATGGAGCAGGGTTGGGGAGGAAGAGGAGAGGGGGTGAGGTGAAGGGAATGGTTAACAGTGCCCTGAGCTGCCACCTGGAGAAAAGGGAAGAGAAGACAATTGAGTTTAGTAATCAGATTACTTAGATTTGGCCAAGCGTGGCCTCGGGGAATGGTTGAGGTGGAGACAAATGTCTCTGGGGCAGCAGGCTCCCTTAGGTCTGCATGGCCCTGTCTCCCCCTCCCCCCACCCTAACCCACACAGGCCTCCTGGAAACACTTGGCTCCAGAAGAGCCCATGGATCCTGGGCACGTGCCCCGAGGAGCTCCTGAGGACAGAGATGCCTACACTTTACCGGTGACCGGGTGGTTGGGCATGATAAAGGGGCTCTTTGGAACCTGGCCCCTGGGCCTTCTGTCCAGGCAGGACTCTGCTGGGATGTGGCTCCATTAAGAGCTGACACTGCGATTTCAGCAGGGCAAGCTACACGCTTTGTCCCATCACGACACCATGCCTTTCAGCTCCCCGCTTCCTGGGGCGTGGGGACCTCTCCTCCTACTGTCTCACTTCTTGTCTCCACTGCCCTCCAGTTTTCGTGTCATGGAGCTGCATTTGAGGAACCTACCTTCCACATCAATTTTTAAATTCCACCTGAGACCTAGGGAGAGGGAAGCAGGCTGCCCTTCATGGGAGCCACTCCAGACACAGCCTGACCACCAGGATGTGAGTGAAGGCCTGCCCGACAGCATGCAGAGCGCACTCCCAGGCTCCGCAACCGGGAGGCTGGGGACACGCGTCTGAGCTCACTGTCTGAGGGTCTCGGAGAGGAAGCCATTGAAAATCACTAAAGTGAAACAGTGCTCAGTGACACATGGTAAAAGTCAAAGTCACAGTGGATGGATGACCACCTACACTGCCACTTTATAGACCAGGGCACTGACACACAAGAATGAAGGTGACACGACTGATATCTCACAGCACATCAGTGGCCAGATCTGCATTCCTAAGGACTTCCCTCTTTAAAGGTGATGGTGATGGGACAGCTCTTGGAGTCAAACAGAAAAGAATGGACTCCACAGCACCTGGACCCCACGACTTACTATATGCGTTATGACATATACAGGCATACATCATTTATTGCAATTAATTTTATTGTATTTTTTACAAATTGAAGATTTGTAGCAACTTTCCAGGGACCAAGTCTATCAACATCATTTTTCCAACATCATTTTCCCACTTTGTGTCTCTGTGTCATATTATGGTAATTCTTGCAATATTTTAGACTTTTTCATTATTATTGATACATTTGTTACAGTGATCAGTGATCATTAATGCTACTACTATGATTTGCTGAAGGTTTGTAGATTATCACAATTTGCAGCTTATGGTTAAATTTGTTAGCAAAAATATTTTCAAATCAAGGTATGTACTTTTTTTTTAGACATAATGTTATTGCATAGTTAATAGACTACAGTAGAGTGTAATTTTTATGTACAGTGGGAAATAAAAAAATTTGTGTGACTCACTTTATTTCAATATTCATTATCTTGGTGTCTGGAATCTTACTTACAGTATCTCCAAGGTATGTATATGTATATTTTCTATGTATTTATTATATATGTACACATATGTATTATATATGTATTATGATGTACAATATACACATGCATGTATATGTATATATACATAGTTCAGTTCAGTCGCTCAGTTGTGTCCGACTCTTTGCGACCCCATGAACCGCAGCACGCCAGGCCTCCCTGTCCATCACCAACTCCCGGAGTTCACTCAGACTCACGCCCATCGAGTCCGTGATGCCATCCAGCCATCTCATCCTCGGTCGTCCCCTTCTCCTCCTGCCCCCAATCCCTCCCAGCATCAGAGTCTTTTCCAGTGAGTCAACTCTTCACATGAGGTGGCCAAAGTCCTGGAGCTTCAGCTTATATAGTAAATATATGCTCTAGGTAAATGTAAAGATATATATTCCAAAATGTACATAAATGTTTACATTTTTAGTCTTCCCTCGCCTCCATTTTGCTGCACTTGTAGCAAGCCCTTGCAGGTGTAAACCTGTGTGCTGGGATCCAGGAGGAGCATAGGGGGAAGAGCAGACAGCAAAGCCCTGCTCCCGTGATGCCGGGNTCAGAGTCTTTTCCAGTGAGTCAACTCTTCGCATGAGGTGGCCAAAGTACTGGAGTTTCAGCCTTAGTATGTTACCATTTCCAAAATCTTTATCCCCTGCCCCTTCTTTTCTTAAGTTCTGGGTAGGCATTTCTGATTGCCTAGTGGATATTTTCACTTAGATGTCCAGCAGTTGACTCCAAAACAGAACTCACTTTTCCTTAAGACTTATTTCTCCTCCAGAGTTTTAAGGCTATCAGTCTTTCAAGCTAGAAAACTCAGGGTCACCTGTGGATGCCACTCCATTTTCCGTGCAGCTCCTTCTTCCTGAGGACCATTTCTCAAACTGGACCTCTTCATCATCCTTGAAAGTGGACAAGCCCTTATACCTCATCCCATTCTAGTTTCTGCCACACAGTGCTGGTAGAGTTAACTTCCTGAAAAAGGAATCTGAATATACTCTGGAAACTGTTATGCACTTGTGAACAGGGTTAAAAAAAATCATAGTACTACTGTTCATATTATGCAAAAACTGGTTAAAAAAATCAAAGAACAAATATCGAACAACAGCAGACGAGATAAACTGTGAAATATTCAAATGAGAATACTGTACAGCAATGTAGAAAAATACTCCTATAGCAACAATCAACAAGGATGAATCTTAAAAACATAATGTTGAACAACAGAAATCAAACACAAAGAATATATTCAGTATGATTCCATTCATAAATAGTTCAGAAACAGAAGCTTCACTTTCTGAAGATGTATATATAGGTGACAAAACTAAAGAGAAAAAGAGGTGATTAAGAATCACAAGGAGGGCCTCCCTGGTGGCACAGTTGTGAAGAGTCTGCCTGCTAGTGCAGAAGACAAGGGGTCGATCCCTGGTCCTGAAAGATCTCACATGTCTTGAAGCAACTAAGGCCTTGTGCCGTAGTGTGTGAACCTGTGCTCTAGAGCCTGGTAACCACCACTACGGAGCCCACAGATGCAACTACTGAAGTCTGAACACTCTAGAGCAAGCTCCACAGTAAGAGAAGCTACTGCAGTGAGAAGACTGCTCACCGCAGCTAGAGAGTAGCCCCCGCTCACAGCAACCAGAGAAAAGCCCCGGCAGCAATGGAGACCCAGCACAGCCAAAAATAAACTCATAAATAAAATTTAAGATACTGTATTTAAAAGAAAACAAAACAGAAACCCTTCCCTGAAAGCCATCAGGGAAGTAAGGTCTTTAAAAAAAAAAAAAAAAAGAATCTCAAGAAAAGTGGTTGTTGTCTTGAGGGCTTGAGAGGGATTATGACTAGGGTTGGCAGATGGGGTAGGGTGTTTCCAAGGTTATATTTCTGTACCAGGATAAAGGTTACAAAAATGTCTGCTTTATGATTATGTTTACAAGGTATGTTTGATTTAGTAGTCTTCTGACCATAGATTATATTTCTCAACTTGTAAGTCAGGGAAGGAAAGAAATCTAATTACGTTATTTTCCAGCTGAAAACGCACAGTGCTCCCAGTTGTCAGGGCAAGTTGCATACTCCCTGTGTTAGCACAGAGGCTCTCCCAAGTCTTGCCCCAGCCATCTCTGCCCCCCTTCACCCCATGTACCTCAGTTTCTGACAGCACTGGCCCCCCAACATTCCTGTACTTAGATGACATGGTCTTCTTTGATTCTCTGCCTTCTCACTTGCTGCCTTAAACGGCATTTGCCAGTTCTTCACCTGACAAACTCCTGTTCTTTAATACTCAGCCCGATGTCATCTCTTCACTGAAACTACCTTCAGAACCTCAAGAGTTTAGTGGTAATGTTTCTTTGCTCCCGCTCTATATACTATAGTTCTGCAATCATTCTTAACTAATGCGATTATTACAACAGTCCCTTCCAGAGTTCTGTCTCTGCTACTAACCTGAGAGTTCCCAGAACTCATCCTCTGAGTCATCACTGCATCCTTCAATAAAGTCTGTAGACATTCCCCGTCTACAAATCTCCCCTCACCCTTGAGGTAGCCCTCACCACATTGCATATTTGCTTTATCTCCTTACAGAGCTGTCTCAACCTTTGTCATACAATGCTTGTATTAAAAAATAAAAGGAGATAGTGTAAAGAACCCAGCACAGCATTTAGAACATTTTAGTTTCACAAATTACACTTTGTAAAAGACTTTTTAACAGTGGTGACTCAGACTTGTGCTAGAGGGCGCTAATTCACCACATAATAGGTTTATTGTGCTCTGCGGGCATTTACACTTGACTTAATGGCNACAGCATTTAGAACATTTTAGTTTCACAAATTACACTTTGTAAAAGACTTTTTAACAGTGGTGACTCAGACTTGTGCTAGAGGGCGCTAATTCACCACATAATAGGTTTATTGTGCTCTGCGGGCATTTACACTTGACTTAATGGCAACCCACTCCAGTGTTCTTGCCTGGAGAATCCCAGGGATGGGGAAGCCTAGTGGGCTGCCGTCTATGGGGTCGCACAGAGTCTGACACGACTGAAGTGACTTAGCTTAGCTTTAATTCATCTAAGTGGAGAAGGAAATGGCAATCCACTTCAGTACTCTTGCCTGGAAAATTCCATGGACAGAGGAGCCTGGTAGGCTACAGTCCATGGGGTCCCAAAGAGTTGGACACGACTGAGTGACTACATTTTTAACTCATCTAAGGGCTTCCCTTGTGACTCAGCTGGTAAAGAATGCGGGAGACCTGGGTTTGATCCCTGGGTTGGGAAGATCCCCTGGAGAAGGGAAAGGCTACCCACCCCAGTATTCTGGCCTAGAGAATTCCATGGATGTCTATGGGGTCACAAAGAGTCGGACACGACCGAGCAACTTTCACTAACTCTTCTAAANGGGTTTGATCCCTGGGTTGGGAAGATCCCCTGGAGAAGGGAAAGGCTACCCACCCCAGTATTCTGGCCTAGAGAATTCCATGGATGTCTATGGGGTCACAAAGAGTCGGACACGACCGAGCAACTTTCACTAACTCTTCTAAACAAGAACCGAAGGAAGAATCAGATATTTAGTAAGCAAGCTATCAGCCATCTTTATTCAAAGATATAATATAATTTAAAAATTTAAGTCTATAACTCACTTGAGATTATTTAGGGGAAGAACAATCCAACAGTCATATTGATGGCATCATAAACCTATATCCCTAGCCTGGGGATGGTCCAACTAGCAGTAGAAAAGTCAAAATAAGCAGTGATGACTTAGTGCCCTCACCTGCGCTGAAGTGAAGACATGCCAAGCAAGGTGTTTCCTCAACAGCAAAATGGGAGGGCTGGACTAGACCGTCTTTGGGGTCCCTTTTAACTCTAACATTCTATAACACACAATTCTAGCCTTTTAAAGAAACAGTCGTGGTCTCCAAAAATACAAACACTCAATCAAGAAGTGACAAAATTCAATCAACAGTGAAAAACAGAGAATTCTGAGAATCTGTCAAAACAGAAGACAAAAGTTCCATTTTTCTTCTTCTATATAAAGCTGAGATTTTTAAAAAATCAATGTGACGAAGGATTGAAAGTCTAAGAGATGTATTGTTTGTGAAAGAGACGTTTTTTAGCTTCTTCTATATCTCCAATAACTATTGTCAATAGTTATTTCAGCCAAATCTTTATCATCTTTAGGAAAAGGTGGTTTGTATTGTAGAGGCCAGCCAACCAAAAGCACTAGTTTACAACTTTATTGATATCAACCACCTGAAAAACCACAAGCATCTATGACTAAAGTAAAAATCCAGCAAACAATACTGAATTAAAGATCAAAGTGAAGAAATTGGTAAATAATTTGTTTTATGTTTATGAAACTCTTCTACTTTGGAAGAATCAAAATAACTCACAGTTGGAGTGCAGGATGAGACTAGAAATAAAAAATAAAAGTCTGATTTTGAGCTGATTGTTTAGCTTATACTCTCTGTAAACCATCCTGCAGGGTCCAGAACTATGACAGACTTGTAGTGATTTCTAAATTATGGGAATGTTCTTCATTATTATTGGATGATTTGAGACCAAGCTCTCTCTTTTCTAAAATGAGGGCAGAGTGATGAAGTAATAATGACATTGGATGTGGAAATATTACCAACTTATTGTTTTAAATAAATTATAGGGATGTCCTTTAGTCAGTCTTATTTTTAAAAAATCTACTTCGACCAAAAAAAAAATTTGCTTACTCTTTTCAGTTTCATAAGATTAAAGGTAAAAAATTTGTATATCAAAATATGTTTGATATAACTATACTGAAAACTCAATTAATAGTTTAAACAATTATAATGTGGCACTTTGAACATTCCAAATAATTAAAGGCAAATAGTAAACATTGTTTTACATTGAACTTCATGCACTAGCCCATGAAAATTGCAAGCTATATGGCTCTGGTCACATTCCTTAACCTCTCTGGGCCTAGCTTCCTACTTTATAAGACAGGGCTGTAGCTAGCATCTTCCTTCCGTCCTTACAGAATCAGCGTGCAGATGTGTGCAGAGTTCTTGCCTATTATCATCATTGCCATCCATGTGCTTTAATATAATAGCGGTATAAAAATGGACAAGCCAATGTTTTCAAGAATCTTAGCACATTTTATAAAATAAGCCTAGCATGTGGGCTCTTTGCTGCTAAGTCATCAGTTGTGTCCGACTCTGTGTGACTCCATAGATGGCAGCCCACCAGGCTCCCCCGTCCCTGGGATTCTCCAGGCAAGAACACTGGAGTGGGTTGCCATTTCCTTCTCCAATGCATGAAAGGGAAAAGTGAAAGTGAAGTCACTCAGTCATGTCCGACTCTTAGCGACCCCATGGACTACAGCCCACCAGGCTCCTCTGTCCATGGGATGTTCCAGGCAAGAGTACTGAAGTTGGGTGCCATATCCTACTTTTTTAAAAAACCCACAAAATTTGTTTTACAGAACTATCAAATACTCTTTCATTCCTTATTTCTTCCTCTGGCATCTAAATTAATTTTTTAAATAAGAAATGACCTCTCCTCAGCAGTGAATTCACAAAGGTCCTCTCATCATCTATAAGGTTCTTAAAACATCCACTAGGCAACACAGAAACTCTATTTAGAAATAGAGGAAAACATGCAAAAACTTATACAAGATCCTCCCCATGCCAGGGTCTTTTTCAGGAAGTCGGGTGTACCCCGAGGTGCCAGGGTGTGACTCTCCACGGTGTAGGTGTGGCTGTAAAGCCAGGTGAATAACCCATGCTCATAGCCCCACTGCCTGCCCGCATTCCTGGTGCCCACGCCACATTGTCCTATGTTCTCTAGGAAGTCAGCTGTGCTGGCATAGCCTCGCTCCCTAGGTTGCACAATGACATGAACTCAAAAGGCATTCTCACAGATAATAGCTGAAGCTTAGCAAGAGGCTGCTGATTACGGGCAGTTTACAACATCCCACACTAATGGTGTGTTATTTTAAGTTGTGCTTTGACATCTGGGCTTTCAGTCCCATGTGGGACCACCATGTATGTAATGGCCACAGAGCAGCTGCAAGTGTATCTTGTTCACATCTTTCTCATGTACCCTGTCCTGAAGATTGCTTTTTAGGGCCACCATGTAACCCAGAGATGACCGTGTTGAAACAGCTCCAGGATCTAATGTGTGGGAGGCTAATGATATCACCTCACGGTAACAGCTGGAGCTTTGTATGTTAAGGTCTTGGGAGGCTGCAGTCTTCTGTGCTCCATTCATGTATTCAGTCAATCAATTAATCAAGTATCTTCTAGGTACCATGTATGTGCCAGGTACTGTGTTAGAACCATGTACATACACTAAGCAAGAGAGTGTAGTCCGAGTGTAGTCCAGCGAGGAAGACAGATGGAGTAGCAATTTTAATGATCTCTTTATGTCTCTTAAGTGTGACTCAAGGGCAGTATTCAATAACAGCAGTGTTTTAAATTATTATTGGAATTTATTTTCAACTTTGACAAAAAGTTCTGTGAATTCATCTTTCAAAATAATCATATTTTCCTCTCTTCACATTTCTTCTTTTTTTGTATTAAGAACAGAGTTTTAAATATACACAAGGCTCTAAGAATTCTCCTCAGAACCCTAACAAATGTCATGGATCTGTTCTTCTGTCAGTAAAATAAATTCCTCAAAGAGTGGGGTGAGGGAGCTAAGAAATCAAGAGTATCTCACAAGAAGCCAATACTTGGGAATTTCTTTTCTTTCACCTGTTGTCTCTTATCCTGGACAAATTTTAAAAGTGGTAAATAATCAATGCTGAAAAATGGGAAAAAATAGAAAGTAGGGGAAATTTACAAGATGTTCCCCTCAGACAGAAAGTTATTTCCAGTATCCTGCTATTACCACTTCTTTGAAAGGGAAAGAAGCTACCTAAACTACTGCGAACTCTTGCTCAGAAACTAATTCATAAATATATACTAAAATCACATTTCATTGTTTGATGTGGAAAGTGACGAGCTGATTGAAGTGTTTTTAGAACCTCGTGCCTTAAAGTCTGCCTTAAACCAAAACCTCAAAAGCCCATCGCAGATCATCGATGTTTCCTTTGAGATTCACCATTGAAATCGTATGATTCTTCTGTAACAGAGACTTCCCAATTAGACATGTAGAAGAAGCAGTACTGCAACTTTTCTCATTTAGAAGGTACTGCAACTGCCTAGATTATTCAAAACGTTCGTACAATTGGTGTTAATTTTTTAAATTAAAAACATATTTTTAGGCCATGCAGTGGGCATGTGGGATCCAGCCGAAGATCAAATCCTCACCCACAGCATTGAAAGTGTGGAGTCAACCACTGGTCCACCACAGAAGTCCCAACTGGTGTTATTTTTAAAAATTAAATGGAAAGAGAAGGAAGGATCGTCTCCTCCATAACCCTGCTTTTACCTTCTCAGTCTTGTTTCCCATCACCTTCTATTATTACTCACCCTGCACTCCAGCCACATCAGTCTGGGTGAAATTCCTTAGACAAGCAGGCTGAAAATAGAAATGGTAGGAAAATTTGGACAATTTTATGTTCATTAAGGGACAGTCAGGTGATTGGGGCAGAGCCAAGGCAGGCAGCCTTCTCTTCTACAGTAAATGAGACTCAGAGACAAATATCCTCAGTTCAGTTCAGTTCAGTTCAGTTCAGTCCCTCAGTCGTGTCCAACAAATATCCTCAGGGCCCTTTGATTCATCGTGTTTTATCAACATGCTCCCACAGAGCAGACACTTCTTTGGTCAGATGTTTTGCCTAAGAGCTGGGCCTTAAATATTCCCTCTCTAGACTTAGTCAAGGGAGTTGATTATCCCCTATCTAGACTGTTCGCCACCATACTCAGCACTACTTGACAGAATGTATTTTTGTCCTGATTGTTGCTCTTTGCTCCTCCCACCCACCCACTCACTCAAATCATCAACTACATGAGGACCATGTTTTATTTTGTTGTTATTCTCTACCAAACCTCCACTTCCTCAAACAGTACCTGGCACGGTGTAGGTACCCAATAAACATGTCACGGTCATTCTTGTTGTCAATTCACCTGAAAGGTGATGTGGGGCTTCTAGTTACACATACTGGATATGAACGAATTTATAATCCTTACTGAAACTCTATGCAATCCACTTAAGGGATTTTAAAAATGAAAAAGAGACTAGGAATGAGGACGTCAATAAAGACAATTCTGACTACCCATTACACCCTTCCCTTCTCCGATTTCCTTAACCTGTCTTTCCCTTCCCTTCACAGCACCTATTAGCTTTTAATAGATTATAAAATTTACTTATGAATTATGCAAACTTGTCAGACCCATTCCTAGAAAATAAGCACCAAGAAGGCAGAGATGTTTCTTTATTTTACTCACAGATGGAGTATTCTAAGCACTAGAACAGTGCCTCATAATTAGTGGGCACTCAAAAATATTTTCAGAGTGAATGAGTGAAGAATAGAACAAGACAGTGGGAGCTGAGGGTAGATGGGTGAATGGTAACTAAACAGGAGGCTGAAATCCACACAAGCAAGAAAATGGAAGGGCTGTGGTTTAAAGACAGCACAACCGAGGGGAGGTACGTGCTTAGCGAATACTTGTCTACTTACCGAACACTGAGACTCTAGCCCCTTTCTCTGCTTGACTTGAGAACACAACAGTTAGGCCTATTAAGTGACTCCCTCCTCCAACATCTCTCCACTGAACTAACCAGGGAGGAGGTGAGAGACTTTCTCTCTAGTTAAAACTCATGTCCAAGAGAAAACTCAGTAACAGACTTTGCAATGGCAACAACAGAAACTGGAAAGTCATGGACCCATGCCTTCACAACTCTTAAGTTATTTCCAGAATAAATTGCTGGGAAAGTGATCAATCAAGTGAAGGTGAGAATAAATAATTGCTCAGAAATGGAATGAGACAAAACTTTATTCCCCACACCTCCTTTCTCAGGAATCTCAGGTAAGATATGATATCTATCCTACCTGAGATAATATTTTGAGATATTACTATCTCAAAAAGATATTAATAAAGAAAAAGGAAACACGGGGCCCAGGAAACAAAAGATATACACAGAAAAGAGGTGCAGAGAATCCTCAGAACCACGGAGAAATATCTGATGACAACCATCATTCAAGGAAGGTCCCAGGAACAAAAAGAACTGCCAGACGCCCTGGATGTGATTGAACAGAACAAGATGCATGTTTACACTGGGAAGTCTGGAGAGAAAATGACATTGCTTGATGACTAAGCAAATGTAAGGGGAAAAAAAAGAAATAATCATTAACTCTGGGAAAACCAAAGTTGTATATGAAACGAAGTAAGAACATGGCCAGCCCTTAAGTCATATTTACATAGTTTTGCCTATGCCCCAACCAGTAACACTGAAGAAGCTGAAGTTGAATGGTTCTATGAAGACCTACAAGACCTTTTAGAACTAACACCCAAAAGAGATGTCCTTTTAATTATACGGAACTGGAATGCAAAAGTAGGAAGTCAAGAAACACCTGGAGTAACAGGCAAATTTGGCCNGGGGGGTCCTCTCCTGCTCCCATGATGGGGGGTCCTCTCCTGCTCCCATGATGGAGGGTCCTACTTGACTCCCAAAAGGGACCGCAGGGAGGCAGCCCCTGCCCTCACTGATGCTCAGAGACAGTGGCACAGCTTCGCTCTGGCTGGGCTCTCAGAGGGAGCAAGAGAAGCAGGGATACTGAGATGTGTTGATACAATATGCTAGCCCAGGGCGCTCTTGTGTCTTGGAGGAGCTGACCACTTCACGGCCAACGAGAGTAGGTCGGCCGTGCCTGCCCTGGGCCACAGGCAGCCCGGAAGGCCGAGCAGGCGGCTGGCCGACCTCCGCGCCCGGGCCGCGCCTCCCTCCGGCAGCCCCGCCGGGGCCCCTGCGGCCTCCAGGGGCGCCCCGCCTTCCAGGCGCCTTCGGTCCTGCTGGGGCTCTCTGTGCGCAACTCTGACGGTGAGGATAACACAGCATCACGAGAAACAAAGAGAGCGTGCGTGTCCCTCGAAGCAGTCACAGTCCAGAGGGAGCTTCCGGGAGCCTGCCTCGTCGTGGACCCGGGTGACTCGGGGCTGGGACGGCCCCCCAGCCCGGGGAGCGGGCAGGCCCGGAAGGAGGCGCCCGCCTGCCTGGCTCGCCCCGGCCGTCCTCTGCCCGGGAGCAAGCCGCCTGTGCATCAGTGAGCTGATGCACGTTCCCCTCCTAGCGCTGGCCTTCCAGGGCAGTCAGCGGTTGCGAAGGCGGGCGTGTGGGGGTCACCTGAGCTCAACCCCAGAGCTTCCAGTCCAGCTCATCTGAGTGCCCAGGTCATGCTGATGGCGTGTGTTAGGAGCATACTTTGAGAACCAGCTCCAGGGCAATATTACACACTTAGAGAAAACTAGATTTTTTTTTCCCATGGGTTCTAAATTCAGGCCTAGTATCCTTAACTAATGTTTGGCAGTTTCCTATAGATTTTACATGTTAAAATGTAAACTATCAAGAGGGCATAGTAAGTTCTGTTAATATACATCTTTTCTTCACCTCTATAAGTAGCCTCAAACTGAGTATCGTATCAACTAGACTCATGATTAATAGGCTTTTCCATAAATTGGCTGGAAGCTGTGTGCTAACAGTGAGAAGATATGCAATAGTTACCCAGTCCTGAACCCCCTATTGCAAGTCTCTGACATGTAATTTTAAAAAGTAGATAAGAATTAATTATTTTAAAAATTCTATTGTTTTCCTTAACTTTGTCAAAGTAAATCATGATTATATCTAGACTTTGAGTGTTTGTTGTAACATGCTTGCTTATTCAGTGTAAACCTAATCTTATTCCATCTTTATGTCAATCCAGTGAAGGAAATTCTATTATTCTAGTCTGTTAAGATCCCCAGTAAAGTACACTGAGACCCCAGAGGATCAATTACTTGTTCTAGCTCCAACAGTTAAGAAAGGATAATGAAAGGTATTAATCTTACATTTATCAGATTCTGGATCAGTTTTCTGGTCAGTGAGTCCCTGACCAATGGCATCAGTATCACCTGAAAATTTGTTAGACAAGCAAATATTCAAGCCTCATGCTAGACCTATGGGATCAGAGATTTGAGGGGGAGCCAGCACTCTCCTTTAACAACAAGCCCTCCAGGTAATGCTGGTGCCAAAACTTGAGACCTGTTTGCTCAGGAGGCCAAGCCTTTAGCCACGATATAACCCACCTTCTCAAACACACGTTCTGCAAGAAATCAAATAATTAGTCTGGTGCTTAATGAGCCATTCAATTTTTGTATCCATGAGCGGATTGAGTTTAAATGCTGAACCCCTTATCCTGGGTAAAGGCTCCTGGTATCCAGCCAAACAGGTCAACAAAATGTTCTTTCCTCTGTGTCCCTTGCCAAGCACACGCTGATTCTCCTCATAGATATTGGCCCAGTTCCTTGGATGGGTATCTGAATTCTCCACGCTTTTGCCAGTGTAGATAAGATCCACATCCCTTTAGCCTATTTTAATTTATAAATATTTAGGAACCAATCTATAACTTGGCTGTCCTACAGAGCAAGAAATCTGAAAGGGAGAGAAGAAAGAATAAAGACGAATCTTCTTTGTTAAATTCTTCAGTGAAGGCAACTTGATCAATTAATAAAGCAACTAATAGCAAAGGGGATACTGCAAAAATACATTCAGTAGGCTGACTCAAATATTAACATGGAACCCAATTTCAAGAGAAAAATATGAGGGTAAATTAGATAAAGATGGTAAACTACTTCCATACTCATTCCAATCTCCCATTCCAAATTCTGAAAAGTTTCAGAAAATATATTTAATATAATCAGTATTAGAGCCAGAAAACAAACAATATCTTTCTATGGTGGATCAGAAACTATGAGGAATCCTAAAAAGACAGAAAGTAGATGGGATCATTTTGAAGAAGGCCACTGTAGCCAGAGTCACACAAAAAAGGACTTTTGCGAAGGTGGACGCAGCTCCCAAGTGTTTGAAGCCCCAAAGGTGGCAAATCGGGAGGAGGAATAGACTCTGGGGGACAGACAGGGCAATCAGTTGGATACAAAAGGGGCAACTGGGGTACAGACCCTCCCCTCCTCTCTCTGCTGCTTCTGCTCCAGTAGATGGTGGCAAGTTGAGTACCTGAGCCCAAGAGTCAGGGTAGTGACCCGAGTGCCTGAAAACACTTAGGAGGAGCTGGGAAGCTCCTTACCCCCCAAAATAATGAGAAGTGGTGAGTGGACACTTGGCCTATTGGCTCATCCCAAGCCCCTGCTGCTGGGCCACAGCAAATAGCCCCAGGACAGAATCCAAAGATGAGTGATACTGAGTCGCCAAACACCTGAGGAAGGGCAGGGCCCGAGAAGGAGCTGCCGCTAGCATGCAGGGCGTGCGGGAACTTGCATCAGGATAATTCAGGTCCTCAGAGGAAGCCAAGATGCTACTGACCCCCATGAAACAAGAACAGACTGTTTTACAATAAGAAATGTTCACGATTCTTGAAAAATCTGTGTATGTATACATATGCATACACAAGCTATTACTGTAAAAAAAAAACAAACACCTTTATACATCCTCAATACACTGAATGATAAATTAGACATAATTAAAGAAAAATCAAGGCAAGACATTCTACTTGAACAGGGAAAAAGGCAGATTTGGCATAATAATTTAAAAGTTAGGAAATGTAAATAAATGTCTAAGTTCTAAAATTTATTAGCAAAGTTCTTTTCTTTTTTTTTGGTGGGTTTCAGCGTCCTCCTGTTGGTGATTATTCCACAGCTAGTTGCAGTTTTGGTCTCGTGGAAGGAGGTGAGCACATGTCCTTCTACTCCACCATTTTGAACCAGAAGTCCCTACAATTTATTAGCAAGGTTCTAGAAGGTAAGCATATGGATGGGAGAGGGAATATTAAAATCAGTAGAACATTTTCCAAAGCTTAAGGAGAAAAAACATAAACACTTAAAAGAGTCTGCTGAGTGCCGAGCTATAAAGAAAAAATTTTTTGACAACTGGGGGTAAATTTGGTGNAAAGGTAAGCATATGGATGGGAGAGGGAATATTAAAATGAGTAGAACATTTTCCAAAGCTTAAGGAGAAAAAACATAAACACTTAAAAGAGTCTGCTGAGTGCCGAGCTATAAAGAAAAAATTTTTTGACAACTGGGGGTAAATTTGGTGACATTAACATTGTAAGTTCTTATATGATGAGACGTCATGATCATAGTTAAAAGACACACCATAGATTAGAAGAAAATGTGAGCAATTATATAAAGAATCAGTCTCTGGAATGTGTAAAGCACTTTTCAGTCATCAACAAAAAACAAATAGTAAAGTGAAAGTCGCTCAGTCATGTCCAACTCTGCAACCCTATTAACAGTCCATGGAAATCTCCAAGGCCAAGATACTGAAGTGGGTAGCCTTTCCCTTCTCCAGGGGATCGTCCCAACCCAGGGATCAAACCCATGCCTCCCACATTGCAAGCGGATTGTTTACTAGCTGAGCCACAAGGAAAGCCCACGAATACTGGAGTCGATAGCCTATCCCTTTTCCAATGGATCTTCCTGACCCAGGAATTGAGCCGGGGTCTGCTGCATTGTAGGCAGATCCTTTACCAACTGAGCCACAGGGAAGCAAAAGATGAAGGAAGACACGAAAGGGAATCCAGATTGGCAACAAACATGAGAAGATGCTCAGCCTCCCCCGTTACAAAAGACATGCAAGTTAAAACAGCGAGCAGACCATCGGCTTGCTTCTCATGTTTATAAAAATAAAAAAGGAATGTGGGTGTTACTGATGACAGTACCAACTGGCAAGATCTTTTGAGGAACATCTTGGCATTATCTATTAAATTTTAATTGTACATTTGTTATCTTGACATTTCTAACTCTAGGTAGCCATTTTAGAGAGGCACAGCACACACATCAAGATGCTCATTGCAGCATGGATTAAGGCAGGATATAAGGAAGTACTCAAATATCCACCAAAAAAAGTCACATGAAATTGGTATATGTTTGCACTATGCACTAAAATGCAGCAGTTTAAGGTTAGGCACTTCTCCATGTTCTGATCTGAAAATACCTCTATGGCATAAGTGAAAAGAGAATTTGAAGAAAGTATGTGATATAATACTACCTATGTTAGCTCAGTTCAGTTCAGTTCAGTCTCTCAGTCATGTCCGACTCTTTGCCACCCCATGGACTGCAGAATGCCAGGCCTCCCTGTCCATCACCAATTCCTGGAGTTTACTCTAACTCATGTCCATTGAGTCGGTGATGCCATCCAACCATCTCATCCTCTATTGTCCCCTTCTCCTCCTGACTTTTCCGATGAGTCAGTTCCTCACAACAGGTGGCCAAAGTTTTGGAGTTTCAGCTTCAGCATCAGTCCTTCCAATGAATATTCAGGACTGATTTCCTGAATCAGTCCATCCTTTGACTGGTTGGATCTCCTTGCAGACTCTCAAGAGTCTTCTCCAACACCACAGTTCAAAAGCATCAATTCTTTGGTGCTCAGCTTTCTTCATAGTCCAACTCTCACATCCATACATGATCACAGGAAAAACCATAGCCTTGACTACAAGGACCTATGCTGGCAAGATAATGTCTCTGCTTTTTAATATGTTATCTAGGTTGGTCATAGCTTCTCTTCCAAGAAGCAAGCATCTTTTAATTTCATGGCTGCAGTCACAATCTGCAGTGATTTTGGAGCTGTTTCCATTGTTTCTCCATCTATTTGCCATGAAGTGATGGGACCAGATGCCGTGATCTTCTTTTTTTTGAATGTTGAGCTTTAAGCCAACTTTTTCACTCTCCTCTTTCACTTTCATCAAGAGGCTCTTCAGCTCTTCTCCACTTTCTGCCATAAGGGTGGTATCATCTGCAAATCTGAGGTTATTGATATTTCTCCCAGCAATCTTGATTCTAGCTTGTGTTTCTTCCAGCCCAGCGTCTCTCATGATGTACTCTGCATAGAAGTTAAACAAGCAGAGTGACAATATACAGCCTTGACGGACTCCTTTTCCAATTCCATGTCTAGTTCTAACTGTTGCTTCTTGACCTGCATACAGATTTCTCAAGAGGCAGGTCAGGTGGTCTGGTATTCCCATCTCTTTCAGAATTTTTCACAGTTTGTTGTGATCCACACAGTCAAAGGCTTTGGCATAGTCAATAAAGCAGAAGTAGATGTTTTTCTGGAACTCTCTTGCTTTTTCAGTGATCCAACAGATGTTGGTCATTTGATCTCTGGTTCCTCTGCCTTTTCTAAATCCTGCTTGAACATCTGGAAGTTCACGGTTCACGTACTATTGAAGCCTGGCTTGGAGAATTTTGAGATTATTTTGCTAGTGTGTGAGATGAGTGCATTTGTGTGGTAATTTGAGCATGCTTTAGCATTGCCTTTCTTTGGAATTGGAATGAAATTGACCTTTTCCAGTTCTATGGGCTTCCCTGGTGGTGCAGAGGTTAAAGCGTCTGCCTGCAATGTGGGAGACCTGGGTTTGATCCCCGGGTCGGGAAGATCCCCTGGAGAAGGAAATGGCAA
Source organism: Neotragus pygmaeus (assembly GCA_006410875.1). Taxonomy (NCBI): domain Eukaryota; kingdom Metazoa; phylum Chordata; class Mammalia; order Artiodactyla; family Bovidae; genus Neotragus; species Neotragus pygmaeus. The sequence continues at coordinate 781,074 of SJYV01026152.1, forward strand.
CCCACTCCAGTATTCTTGCCTGGAGAATCCAATGGATGGAGAAGCTTGGTGGGCTATAGTCCATGGGTCGCAAAGAGTGGGACACAACTGAGCGACTTCACTTTCACTTTCAGTCCTGTGGCCACTGCTGAGTTTTCCAAATTTGCTGACATATTAAGGCAGCACTTTACTATATGTTTTTGTCTGTGAAAATATGTATAAAACAACTAATTAAAGTAATAACCCTTGAGGAGGAGGGCCAGGGTTAGAAGTAGAATCCAGAACTTTGTATGTAGTTTACAGTATTTCAAAATGGAATGTTAAAAACAGTATTTTCGTGTACTCATAGAGTTACTAAGAGGCTAGAAGCGGGAAATTACAAGGGAAAAGTCAGAGCCAGCAGGATGGGTCCTGAGCACTGATCGGAGAGGAGGGGCAGGACCGAAGCCTCCTGGCCCCACGTGGGCCATGCCCAGGGCACTCTCTCAGCCATCCCCCTGCTCCACCAGGAGCAAGGATGCAGTCTCCCCGGACAGACCAGCATCTGCGCGCCCTTGAAGAGTGCTGCCCCTCTGCCGGAGTTGGCTTTGGAGAGGGTGTGAGGACACCCAGAGGCCACTCTCCTTTTTACTGGACCCCAAATCGGACATCCAGCTTGTTTCATCAGCAAAGATCCGATTCCTGAAGGCTTGAGGTTCATGGGCCAGAAGCAGTTGTAGGGAAGCAGAGCTGCCGAAACCGTGCTGAGGACCGAGAATGGGAAACCCTTTCCCTGAGCGCCCACGGGCATTCCTGAGCCTTCTCCTTCTCACTCATTGCTCAGGGGAAGGTGAGATGTATGGAGAGAGTAACATGGAAATTCACAGTACCACATGTAAAATAGATAGCCAATGGGATTTGCTGTGTGACTCTGGGATCTCCAACAGGGGCTCTGTGACAGGCTGAAGGGTGGGATGGGAAGGGATATGGGAGGGAAGTTCAGGAAGAAGGGGACATCGGTGTACCTATGGTTGATTTTTGTTGATGCATGACGGAAACCCACAAAATTCTGTAAAGCAATTATCTTTCAGTTAAAAAACGTAAAAAAAAAAAAAAAAAAAAAGGAATGCTTCCACACCTCCCTCCTGCACTGAGTCTCCACCCGTGTACTGTTCTCCGGACAGCCCCGGAGGCCACCCTCTGTGGCTCTGCACCCACCATCTGTGTAATAATTGGCAGGAGGACATCTCACAACCATCTTCTTAAAGGAGTCCACCCCTAACCCACAGGAACTTGATGTAGGGACAATTCTTTGGAACAATACTCACTGCCACGAGTCTCCCCTAGACTGCAGGCTTCTGTTCACCACATCTGAAAGGATGTCTTCTACTGGGCCAGGGAGGACAGATGAGCTGGGGAGTTCCAGTTCTCTCAGCCTGGTCCCTACCAGGACCTGAATGGAACAGAGAGAAAAATGCTTCTTCTAGCATAAGATTGGGATGCTCAGGGCTCACATACCACACCCGAGTGCACACACACACCATCTCCTACACAGACACACCCACATAAGGCACACACCACACACCACAGGTGCTCAGTTCAGTTCAGTCCAGTCACTCAGTTGTGTCCAACTCTTTGAGACCCCATGAATCGCAGCACGCCAGGCCACCCTGTCCATCACCAACTCCCGGAGTTCACTCAGACTCACGTCCATCGAGTCCATGATGCCATCCAGCCGTCTCATCCTCGGTCATCCCCTTCTCCTCCTGCTCCCAATCCCTCCCAGCATCAGGGTCTTTTCCAATGAGTCAACTCTTCACATGAGGTGGCCAAAGTACTGGAGTTTCAGCTTTAGCATCAGTCCTTCCAAAGAAATTCCAGGGCTGATCTCCTTTAGAATGGACTGCTTGGGTCTCCTTGCAGTCCAAGGGACTCTCAAGAGTCTTCTCCAACACCACAGTTCAAAAGCATCAATTCTTTGGCACACAGCTTTCTTCACAGTCCAACTCTCATATTCATACATGACTACTGGAAAAACCATAACCTTGACTAGATGGACCTTAGTTGGCAAAGTAATGTCTCTGCTTTTCAATATGCTATCTAGGTTGATCATAGCTTTCCTTCCAAGAAGTAAGCATCTTTTAATTTCATGGCTGCAGTCACCAATTAACAAGACATATACATTACACATTAACACACAGAGAACACACATGCCACACACCTATCCCACACACACCACACCAGACATGCTGCATACACCTGTCATGCTATACACACACACCAGAAGGTCAGAGTTTACATACAGATACCCATAACATACACATGCCACACACACACACACACATTGCATGCACATGTTACACAGTTCACAAGCCACATATATATCAAAAAGCATGCACACCAGGTGTAAAACATGTACCACAGACACCACAAACACACTCATTCACATGCACGTGCCACACACGCCTCTAAAAGCAAGTAGCTTTCATAGCAAGCCCAGGCTACACGCACATCAATTAAAAGAAGGACAAAGCAGTTCTCATAGAAACACACAATCGGAACAGTCACCCCTATGCTGTTATGTGTTCAGCTCATCATTCTTCGTTCCTGGGTGGAATTTCTGTGGCACAGGCAGAGTCACACTGAAGTAATTTTCCCCAAACAAGGACCAATTCAAACTCTACCTCGGCTCCGTACCAACTGTGCAATATCCAGATCTGATGTGGGAAGGCGGGAGGGAGGCAAATGCAAGATGTTGTTCTCTTTCCAAGCCTGTTTCAGGGAAACCACTTCATTTTTTACAATTATAATGAAATATAAGATCAAGGTTGTTTTGTGTAATGTTTTGTTTTTACAAACTGAAAGGCAATCACTGGAAAATATAAATTGGACCTGTAACTTGCCAAATTCTGAACAAACGGAAAAAATATTACTGGGTCAACCCACTGAAAGTAAAGATAAGATAGAAATACTAAAAGCATGATAAATATAAAAGATGTAGGAATACAACTCAACTTATCAGTTATCAGAATACATTAAAAAGAAAATAAGTAAGCTAAACTTTCTTACTCAAAGCCCAAATAGCTCAGAGTCCTTCAATAGGCAAAACCTACAGAGAAATGAGACAGAAACTATTGATCCTCTGACGCTTAGGAGATGGATAAGGATCTAGCAGATACATTTTATACAAAAAAAAATCTAGAAGTAGTTAATGAGGAAAGTTATGTTTATTGATAGAATATACAATAAAAAGACATTATCATCATGAAATTTGCATTCCAAAAACTGGTTTCAAAAGAAATTATATCAAAATATAAAACACATAGGCAAACGAAATTGTTTGGTATCAAAAAGTTTCAACACACTGCACAGAATTTCACAGATCAAAGAGATAAAAAATAAAGACACAGAAAACCTGATAATATAATTAACAAACTTATGATACTAACTAACAAAGGAAATTTTGTAAGCCACAAAGATGTAAAGCACATTTCTTAAAAATATTAATGCATTAATGAAATATTTATAAATAGTGATCATGAACTAGGCCCAAAAGCCTTCCATTTAAAATAAAGTAGAAATTCCCAAGCCTTATTCTTTCACCACATTGTAATAAAATTAGAAAGTAATGGCAAAAATAAATCACAATATTTAATCACATGGAAACTGTAAAACTAATCTATCAAAGAACCCCAATCACCAGAAGAGACACCTTTTAAAAATGCTCATTACTGTCCAGCTGCCTCCAGAGTCCATATATAACTAATTCGAGTCACAGATGATTTTATCAGACCTTGATGAGATAGTTAAATGTGATACTATTTTGAAGGTTTCAAAGCATAGAATTTTATCAATAAAATTGTCTTAATTGGTTATATAAGAAAAGTTATGACCAACCTAGATAGTATATTCAAAAGCAGAGACATTACTTTGCCAACTAAGGTCCATCTAGTCAAGGTTATGGTTTTTCCTGTGGTCATGTATGGCTGTGAGAGTTGGACTGTGGAGAAGGCTGAGCACCGAAGAATTGATGCTTTTGAACTGTGGTGTTGGAGAAGACTCTTGAGAGTCCCTTGGACTGCAAGGAGACCCAACCAGTCCATTCTGAAGGAGATCAACCCTGGGATTTCTTCGGAAGGACTGATGCTAAAGCTGAAACTCCAGTACATTGGCCACCTCATGCGAAGAGTTGACTCATTGGAAAAGACTCTGATGCTGGGAGGGATTGGGGGCAGGAGGAGAAGGGGACGACCAAGGATGAGATGGGTGGATGGCATCATGGACTCGATGGACGTGAGTCTGAGTGAACTCCGAGAGATGGTGATGAACAGGGTGGCCTGGCGTGCAGCGATTCATGGGGTTGCAAAGAGTCAGACATGACTGAGCAACTGAACTGAACTGAAGGTTAGCATTACCCTGAAGCCCAAATTTACTAAAAATAAAAAGCATCTATAGGAAAATTGCACTTATGAATATGTGTGCTAAGTTACTTCAGTCGTGTCTGACTCTTTTCGACCTTATGGGCTATATCCTGCCAGACTCCTCTGTCCATGGGATTCTTTAGTCAAGAATACAGAACTGGGTTGCCATACCCTCCTCCGGGGATCTTCCTGACCCAGGGTAGAACCTGGGTCTCTTGAAATTCCTGCATCACAGGCAGGTTCTTTACCACCAGTGTCACCTGGGAAGTCCACTTATGAATATAGACATAGAGCTTATTAATGAAATATTTTCACATTTAAACCCTGGGACACATTCAAAGAACAAAGCCAGAACTAGCCAGATTTATTCCAAGAAATATGGAAACAGTTTATCAGGGTGAAATATGTTAACATAATTTATATTTTAAAAACTGTATTTGTTAAAGGAGAAAATTTCCCCCCACCCACAAAAATCTCATTCATCGCCTAAGTGGCAGATAGCAAAATTCAGCAACTGCTCCTGTTTTCTCCCCACATTATGGAAAATATTTTTCAGAAATACCCTGCCTGTAACATGCTTAGTTGTGAAACACAGAAAGATCCATGAGTAAAGTTAAATTAAAATTAAAATGTTCCCACTCAGTATCATGTCTTAGCATTGCAGTAGAGTCACGTTTTAGCTATCCCCAGAAGGAAGGAAACATAAATAAATTACATCAATACTGGAAAGGAAGAAACAAAATGTTTATTTTATTTAGATAAGGCTATCATAACTCTTTGCAAATATAACAAAATGCCATTCAACATTCCAACTGTGTGTGTGTATTCCAGAGTTTTCATCTTATGAAGAATAACAGTCTGAACTAGCAACAAAATTGTTAAGCCCAGAGAGCTTCCCCTAACAGGTGTCACCATCTCTCATCATAATGTGATGCCCACAAGAAGTGCCACGGAAGCACATGGGAAGATGTGTACGTATAAGGATGTCTCTTTAAATCTATGAGAAAAGGAAGGATTAGCCTGAGAACATGCTGTGACAGGCTACTAATCGTTTCAGGGGAAAATAGTGTTAAATTCATACTTCATACTGAAATGAATTCCAGATGGGCTAAATATTTTAAGGTTAAAAAAAGAGAAGAAACCCTGCAGACCATAGAAGAAAATGCGGAGCTGAAGGAGAATCTAGACTGTGAAAGGAGTTTCTAAGCACATAACCAAAATCTGCAACATTACAGGAAAAAGAGTAACATGATAATACCTAAAAAATTGAAATGTGCTTTGAAATGAAACAAAAGAGATAAAGTTAAGAGATAAGGAAAATTTGGAAAAGGGTGTGGACAGGAAGGGGCTTGTCAAATTCATATAACAGGATTAATATGGCTATCAATATTCTATGAAAAGGTCTTATAAAACATTAAGAAAAAGGTAAATAGCAGTTTATAATAGCAGATGCTGTCCTGCGCTTGGTCACTCAGCCGTGTCCGACTCTTTGCAACCCCGTGGACTGCAGCTGGACAGGCTCCTCTGTCCCTGGGGATTCTCCGGGAAAGAATATTGGAACAGTTTGCCATGCCCTCCTCCAGGAGATCGTCCCAACCCAGGGATCGAACCCAGGTCTCCCGCATTGCAGGCGAATTCTTTAAAAGCAGGGAGAGAATATAAACAGGCAATTCAAATAGAATATAATGAAATGCAAGTAACCAATAAATATGAAAAGGTCTTAGTGAGATATCATTTATAGCCCCAAATCAGCATAGATTAAAAAGGATCTTAAATCTTAACAAGGACCATAACTCTTCTTTCTCATAAAACTGCTGCTGGAAATAGTGTTGCAATCTACCTGCAGGGCGAAGGCAGGAATTGAAAGCACACTCCTGCTGACTCTAGGAATTCCAGCTTCAGACACCTGTTCTAAAGAAGCAGTCCAGGGACCAATCATGGTGTTTTTCTTTTAACTAGAAAAGAAAGGGACAAATTTTAAATGCCTATTGATATAGAATTGAGAAAATTGTGTAATCTCTGTTCTATAAACTATTATACAGAAATTTATGTGTGGTACAGATTTATATTTACTAACATAAAAACCTACCAATTATGGCTACTAAGTAAAAAATATGGCTAAAGAGTAGTATGTGTTATATGACAGAATGAAAAAGTAAGATGCGTGTGAGCTTGTCTAAAAAAAGCAAGACGCAAAATATCACCAATGTTTAAATGATGACATCTGGGTGTTGGTCGCCTAGTCATGTCCGATTCTTTCTCAGCCCCGTGGACCATACATAGCCTGCCAAGCTCCTCTGTCCATGGAATCCTCTAGGCAATAATACTAGAATGGGCTACTATTCCCTTCTCCAGGGGGTCTTCCCAATCCAGGGATCAAACCCATGTCTCCCACATTGCAGAAAGCCAGGGAAGCGCCTTTAATGATGGTACATGCCTATTTATGTGAGAAACACTTAATTGTAATATAAAATGAGAAAACAAATTGGATACAGAATAGAATCTCTAGCCTCCCTTCTCCCCCAAAATTCTCTCTATATATACAGCACGGCTTTAAAAATGCAAGAAAAATCACTAAAATATTAACTGAAATTTTTCTGGGTGGTGAGGATTAGAAAGAGTGCTTGTTTCCTTCTTTTAAATTTGTCCATATGTCCTCGGTTTTCCAAGATGGGCATGCGCCAATTCCATAATCCAAGGAAAATGCCAAAGGGAGAAGGGAGAAAGCAGAGGGCCAGGGCGGGCCCTTCCTTGCCCCAGTACGGGTTACGCATCCCTCATGGCAATACCTGGACCTAGAGTCCTGAGCAGAGACAGCAGGTGCTGTGAGCCTGCAGCAGGCTGGCACAAGTCTGATGACCTGAGTCAGGAAACCATATGCCCCGAGGACTGGCCCACACTTTGGATCTTTTCCCAGAGATGCACTGGCACCGCGCAGAGAACTCCTGAAGCATTGTTAACAATCTGATGCTAAGAGGCCCAGTTCTTTAGTGACATGAGCACTCATGGTGAACATTTCTCAGCTGATGGCAACCGACATGTCTCTAATCCATTCCCAAAGATGATTTTCTGTATCACATTACACAGCTGAGGATTAAATTACTTGCTGAAATGTTGTAGCCATAGGCCCTGCTCATGCGGTGGGCTTTGCTAAAGTCATTTTTCTCCTTGTCCCACCCTTAGAGGTCTACCCTCCCGCTAGGGGTTGGGAGGCTGCAGGCAGAGTTCTTCCGGAGTGAGAGGCTATGGGCAGGCCTGTCTGCCCCCTGCCTGCAGGCCCACTTTCCCCCTGAACACATGCCTGACCTGACCAGCCTGAGTCATTCTGGAGTTCCTGGAAGATTCTTGGTGTTGGGTAAGATAAAGCCATTCAGCCTTCCCACAGGTAAAGAGAGTAAGTGATGGAGAGAATGTTGGGCGGGAAGGAGCTCATCGAAAGCAGAGTCCTTGAGCCCTCCACGCTGTTCCCATGGCAAACGATGTAATCCCAGCCTCGGCATTTTACCTGCAGACTGAATCCTAGGGTCGCTACTGCACCCCAGACACACCTGCAGACTGTGAATCCTCGTGTCGCTAGTGCACCCCAGACACTCTGAGCTCCCTGGTGGCGATGGCCATCTCTAGAGCACTTTTTCCGTGCTTCTCTGTGGCACAGCCCCCAGACAGAGCTTCACTCCTCTGTTGAGCCTAAACTTGTTCACTGAATGAATGAATATATAAATATAGAAACAAACAGAGGAGTGCCTTTATATCCAGAGGTAATATTATGGTGCAAATCATTAGTACTGTTCCTGTTGTGACTACTGACTCAGTTCAGCAGATACTTATCTGCCTGATTTTTCTTGAGAAGAAGATGCCTAATCACTAGGAACTAAATGGTTCAGCATCGAGCCAGACTTATTGACAGACATGCTCTCAGCCTGGAGCCTGTGTTTCCTGGAATTACATGTGGTCAGTGGTTCTGATTCTCCAGAGCTGGTTTACTGCCTTTGACTCCTCTACTTGAGATGCAGTTAAACTGCCTGTTACTATTGGAGTTAAGATTCTTGTGGCCGTGCTTTTATGGGTGTGACGGTCATGGTGACATTAGGAGTGTGTGTGTGTGTGTGTGTGTGTGTGTGTGTGTGTTTTGCATCCTATAATAGAGGAAGAGCAGCCAGGGAATGGGCAAGTCACACACAGCCACATACTTCCGGCTACCCTGGAACTAATTAATCTCCTGGTGTCAGAAATCTGTCGGCCCTGAGCTATCTGCAGGGGGAGGCTGGGCAAGCTGAGTGGACCAGACGGAATCGGGAGCCAGAAGCCAACATATGGAGTCAAAGTTTGAATAATGAAAAAGAGGCACATTGAGAATCTGCAACACTCCTAGACCCTTGAGCAGAGTGGCAAGTGACAAGTGGATGCTGATATTTGAGAGGAGAATCAATCCCAAGACTTTTAGCTGCCCCGATAAGAAAATAGTAAGGTCCGTGTCAAAGGAGGCAAGACAGCGTCAAAGTTTAAGGCAGGATCTCGGGAATCTGCAAGAGGCCAGGAACGTCAGCTGTGGACATGCCCAGTGCTTCCTTCTGAGGGCGCTAAATCCTTCCGGGTCAAAGCACTCAGCATGTCTTCAATGCAGTCTTTCAAAAATTCCGTTTACATTAAGAGAAATTAGACACCAAACAGTGCACCAGGACAAAATTACTCATATTGTCTTACAACAGTTGGCATTACTCCAGCTCTCTACATTTATTATCATCAGCAAATAAACTGAAAAATTAAGATACAGAAGTATTTTAAAATAGCAAGGCATTCTCTTCCCTGACCCCCACCGTCTCTCCACTCCTATAAAAGCTGTACCCTCTCACACTATGAGGCTTTAAGAGTCTCTGGGGAGGTGATAGAAGAAGTTTATTAGGTTCTCTGCCAGAGTCATCACTGGCAAGGAGCAGTGAGCTGCTATTTCGAGTGTCTCCACTGCCATCGCGTCTAGCATGGTCATTGGCTCCTCATGGAGATGCACTCTTAATACAGCAGATGAAACCTGGTATTACCAAGTTATGCTGGTCCAGGGTCCCTGAACCACCCATCTGGTATTCAGCAGAGAAGATGTAAAGATGCCTGCCTCCAGAATTACGATGTGGCCTTGGGCACAGTTTTAACCTCAGGCTGTTGAATCACTGGGGTCTTGGTTCCTGATCTGTAAAATGAGAATAACAAGGCCATTTTTAGGGTCCCAGGAGCCAGCAGGTGCAAATTCCGTAGCTTAGCATCTTGCCCCACGTTGGGAGCGCTCCCTCAGGCTGGCCGCTGTTGTAGCCACTAATGTTACTCTTCTTAGACGATCGTCACTCTTTGAATAGGGAAGTAATATAAAGCATCATGCGTCTAGGTTAACTTTGTTGACAATAAATAATTGGAAGAAAATAAAAGATTAGTATAAAATTTCCCTGGTTAGGAGAGTTAGGGTCTTTCCTGGTGGCTTAGCGGTAAAGAATCAGCGTGCCAATGCAGGACACGCGGGTTCGATCCCTAGGTTGGAAAGATTCCCTGGAGAAGGAAATGGCAACCTATTCTAGTATTCTTGCCCGGGAAATCCCGCGGACAAAGGTGCCTGGCAGACTACAGTCCGTGAAAGTCGCAAAGAGTCAGACACGACTTAGTGGCTAAACAAACAAGCAAAACAATAGAGGGCTAGAGTCTAAAAGCAAGAGAGCAACTCTCAGAGAGAGGAAAAAGAAAAGAAAGGTGGCGGGCGACATGATGCTGTGTGTGAAACAGATCCAGACACAGAGCAATCCTTTCTAGGTTATCCCTGTGACTCTAGGCCCTGTGTCAGTAACATTTCTGGGGTAGTCATGGTTTTACCACAAGACCAGTAAAGGGACCAAATGGTACTGCTAAGGATATTAAGGAAAAGATTGGATTGAATTTTATTATCAGTAAATTAGAAGATTTTACTCCAGAGAGGTAAATAATGATGAAATCACTCCCTTTGCCCCTTTAAAAATCGCAAAATATAACTTGTGTTCAAATGTGCACACATGAAGCACAGGAGTGAAAGCATTTACGCGTGCCGTGTGAGGGGATGTGACGCGGGAAGACTCCACGGAAAGTGCTCCTGGCCCGCCACAGTGCCCAGAGGGCAGCAGTCTGCCCACAGCCACAACAGTGGTACGTGACGCAAGGACAGGAAGGTCACGCTCGTCCAGTCACCACACTTCTTGGAGGACAGGTCTGAAGAATCTTCCACTTGCCTTGCAGACAGCATCGTTTCACCAGTGTGGCCTCCTTTGAGCACACTTCATCTCATTTTAAACCTTTGAAGGGAAAGGAATGAGGCACTGGAGAGGACAAGGAATTGGCTGGCTTCCCCCAGTGAGCAGAGAAACATCACAAGTCGAAATCAGCCTTGAAGAAACAAAAGAAAACAGCCTTGGTTCCTTTCTTAAGAGCTCCTCATCTGGCCGCTGCAACGCGCCAACGCTGGACTCAGAATTCAAGCCAGAGAGTGCTAGCTACATCACGTTAATGGAAGCTAGTGGGTGTACAGCCCACAGAAGGCAGGGCGGCTGAAAAGGCCTGAAGAGTGCAGAGAGGGAGCGGAAAAGCGGAAGAAAGAGCCCAGAAATGAGNGGAATTCAAGCCGGAGAGTGCTAGCTACATCACGTTAATGGAAGCTAGTGGGTGTACAGCCCACAGAAGGCAGGGCGGCTGAAAAGGCCTGAAGAGTGCAGAGAGGGAGTGGAAAAGCGGAAGAAAGAGCCCAGAAATGAGCAGCTCGCTTTTCAAAGTGGGGGGTCTGGAAAGCGCCCACACTCACCCTCCACCGGTGCTTAACGTTACCTAAAGTTACAGTATGACAATAAAAGTGCTGGAAACAATAACAGAACTTTCTAGCCTTTCCGAGCAGAGTAGGAAAGGAGTTGCTTGTAAGGGAACCAAGCCCTTCTACGCCTNAGAATTCAAGCCAGAGAGTGCTAGCTACATCACGTTAATGGAAGCTAGTGGATGTACAGCCCACAGAAGGCAGGGCGGCTGAAAAGGCCTGAAGAGTGCAGAGAGGGAGCGGAAAAGCGGAAGAAAGAGCCCAGAAATGAGCAGCTCGCTTTTCAAAGTGGGGGGTCTGGAAAGCACCCACACTCACCCTCCACCGGTGCTTAACGTTACCTAAAGTTACAGTATGACAGTAAAAGTGGTGGAAACAATAAAAGAACTTTCTAGCCTTTCCGAGCAGAGTAGGAAAGGAGTTGCTTGTAAGGGAACCAAGCCCTTCTACGCCTCCAGCAGGACGAGGATTGATGACATGTATAACGCGTGTTACTCAGAGCTGCGGGGAGCTTTCGCAGAACAAATATGAAGGGAAAGAGTGAGCACTCTGTAGGCTGGCTCTCGGCTCTGAGGCATCTGGTAAAAAGCTGTCACTTTGTATTATAAGCCTTCCTTACTATTTGACTTATTACTATGAATGTATATTATTGTAATTTTAAAAATGACACAGACCCAATTCACAGCCTTTGACAGGCATGCTCTAAGGCAAGCTGTTGGCATTCCTGGGAATCTTTCTGACCTTGGGAGGGGCAGCCGCTCCAAGGCCAGCAAGGTCCTAAGATGTCCAAGCACCAGAATAAAGAAAAGTCATGGTTCACACATCTTCTGAAATAGTTTCTTCTATTAAAAAGCACCCAGTGTCCTGCACCAGTGAGACAATCGTACAAAGAAAGTACTGATTACTAGACATCGCCACACTGGGTGGCGGCTCACAAAAGCCAGAAGCCTGTTAACCTCGCTGAAGGGTAACGATAAAACCTCCTGTTGATACTCTGCCATTCACCCAGCCTTTCCCTTCATCATCCTGTCTGCCTCTGAGCCAGAGCCACGCCAGGGCTCATCCAACTGGCAATGCACAGAAAGCAACCTTCTGGCTTGAATTTGGTCAGCTCAGAAAAAAAGAAGATGCCAACCATGTCCAGGGGTTGGGGGCGGGTTGTGAGATATATCATATCAACAACTGATACTTTGGTTATCTATCAGCTTTCTGTGCTTCTGATTAGCATGAGCTAAGTCCCACTCCCACCTCCGTCTCAAGCCCTGTACAAACAGGATATACTTTTGGACCTCTCTAAATTGTCCCCATTAAGCATCAGTGTCCTATCTAGGGCTTCCCTGAGAGCTCAGCTGGTAAAGAATCTGCCTTCAATGCAGGAGACCCCGGTTCAATTCCTGGGTCGGGAAGATCTGCTGGAAAAGGGATAGGCCACCCATTCCAGTATTCTTGGGCTTCCGTTGTGGCTCTGCTGGTAAAGAATCCGCCTGCAATGCAGGAGACCTGGGTCCGATCCCTGGGTTGGTCCGATCCCCTGTAGAAGAGAAAGGCTTATCTAATGTTTTACTGGTGCTCTCTCATGCAAATAATTAATTCAGTCCCTCGTGTGGTTCTCTGGTAAGCGGGGAGCTCAATAATGCCTAGAAATCAGAAATAGAGAGTAAAGGCCTCAGCGTAGGAAAAGAAAAGAAAGCCACAGGGTTTGCTGAGTTAAATCTTCATAACACAACCAATAGAAGAATCCTCTGCTATTAAAAAAAAAAAAAATTGGAACTTACAGGCTCTCTTCATTTTCAAAGATTGGCAGAGATCTTCCATATTGTTTACTTAATAATTTGTTTAAAAATAGTGTTACAGCTGGGTGATGTGTTTACTATTTTTTCCTCCAAATCAAGAGTTATACTTGGGGATGGCTGGGTATGATGGAAACCGTGTGGACACTTCAGATCTGCTGGATGTCCCCGTCACTCTGCAAGCGACTCGCTCTGGAGGCCTACCTGGCTGCCCTTGCACTGGGCGCATTGCCCCTCCCCTGTCTGGGTTGCAGGGCTCTGCCATCAGGAAGTTTAAGGTAGAGTGTACACAGTCTCGCAGCTCTGTAGGTGCAAATGGGTGCTGTGGCGCTGCGCATTTGGGGGTGCTGTCGGCCTAGAAAAACTGAAATAAAGTGAGGTTTCAAGAGGCAAAGCCTAAAGAACTGTGGTCTCTTTGAATTGTTAACAGTTTATCCCCTGAAAACGTCATGTGGGTCAAGAACATCAGAGACTTCAGGGGAATAATTTATGTGGCTTTATGTTTGGGGGAGCGGGGGGTAACCCTTGGCTAAGTGAATTTTGTCTGATGTGCAAGGAGAAATTTTACCTCTTCACCTCCCCGTTTCACCTCCTGGCCCCAGATAAAGCCACCCGGCCTCTCTCTTCCTGGTGTGGACTCTTCCAAGCTTGGTGTTGGGGATTCTTGGTGGTGTGAAGAGACCCCACCTGCTTGCTCTGTCCACAGATGAAAGCCTGGAGTCAGGCTGCTCACTTTTGTCAGCTGGACTCCCACAGGGTGGGGCATCAGCAGGGCTACCACAGCTGCCGCCCGCTGGACACTCCGTGGGGGATGGCGATGGGGGGCAGAGGGAGGCGGGCACATTTCATACAGCTGGAACGCGCCCAGCCAGAGCCAGACGTCTCTGTAGAAAGCTGGCTGCCTGCTGTGACTGACACAGACCAGAGGCCCGGCCCTGGAGACTGACCTGAGTCTCACTGCCCTTCATCCGCTTTTCCCCTGCGGGGAAGCCCCTCGAGATGCTGGGGTCTGCTAAAGCCATGGAAAGCAAGACGCCTGAATCTAATCGTGCAGTCCAGGTGTGGCTCTCCTGGGCTCGCCCCCCAGGAAACCCGTGGAGGTGAGCAAAGGTGGAAAACCACTGAGGAAACCGGAGAGGTGAGTGCCGGAAGGCTTTTTTTTTTTTTTTTTTTTTGGCTGTAGTGTTGACTGGCTTCTTTTCAGCAGTTAGTACTGGATGGACGTAGAGCTGCGCCTGCTAAGTTGCCTCGGTCATGTCCGACTCTTTGCGACCCCATGGACTGTAGCCCACTAGGCTCCGCTGTCCGTGGGATTTCCGGGGCAAGAATCCTGGAGTGGGCTGCCATGCCCTCCTCCAGGGGCTCTTCCTGACTCAGGGATTGAACCCTCGTCTCTTGCGGCTCCTGCATCTGCCAGCAGGTTCTTCTCCACGAGCGCCACCAGAGCCAGGAGGGGCACTTCTGAGCAACGGATTCCCAGAGGGGCAGAAACCCTCCTCACCCCCACGGCCTCTAAGCGCCCACCCCGGGGCCAGCAGTGTGGAGACACCCAAGGGGCCAGTCAGGGGTGGGGGCAGGAGGAAGGCAGGCCTGGCGAGAGAGGTGTGAGGGGAAAATTCCCCAAACAAACTGGAAGTGGGAGAGGTGCAAGGGCGGCGCTTTGGCAAGCATCCCCGCGTGCTGGACAGGGGAAAGGGGAAGAGCGGGCTCTGGAGTCCGGGGCCCTCCCGTGCTACCTGCAGGCCCGCTCCCCGACCGCCTGCCGCTGCGGGGCCTGCTGGCCTCGGCACTGACGCCCGCAGGAGGAACCTGTGGCCCCTGGCTCGTGTGAACACGCCCTCCTCCCTGTACGCTGCCTGCTTCACCAGCTTCGCCCTGGACCTGGTGGCCAGGCCCCTGCCCGCTGTCTTCGCTCGGAATCCCGTGGCTTACACCACAGCCAGGGGCCCAGCAGCACACCCGCCAGGAAGAGCCCTCTGCCGGCAATGGCCTCTTTGCCTGGGCCTGCAGGCGGCTGCCCACCTCTAGAGCCAGCCCTGGAAAGACACAAACCTGTCTGATCGTCCACCTCGGGCATGAATCAGATTTGCTTGTGCCAAACACAATAAGTAACTGTCCAACCTCTGACTGAGCATTTGCTGTGATGGGGAGCTCATTAGCAGTGCACTCCACTATTGTCAACTCCAACCACTGGAAATATCTTCCTTATGTTGAGCCAATATCTGCCCTTTGCTATTTGTTCATCTTGCCCTGGCTCCGTCCTTCCAAGTCACCCTGAGCAAAGACAGTTGTGTTTCTCATGACAGTCCTTCAGAAATTTGAACCCAACCATCACCTAATCACATTTCCTCTCTTTCTTTACCTTCCTAGGTTCTCTGGCCGTGGAGCTGTAATGTAATGTCATCATTTGGATCCCTAGCTTCTGGACACAATTCATCTCTCCAGCTCCCTTTTGCTCAGTGGTGCCCAGAAGCCCACCCTGCAGGCAAGGTGTGACCAGTGTGCAGAACAAGATGTCGCCTCCCAGCTCTGACAGCTGGACTTGGGCACACCAGGGCGGGGGGTGTCCCGGCAGTTGATGTGACACACACTTTTGCACTCTGATACTTTGAGTTTATGTTCAACTTTTTATTTTTATACATGCTTTCAGTAATCCCACCCATTAATCGAGCCAGCAGACATTTCACTGTTACTATATGCCAGGTGATTGCTATTACTGTTGTTCAATCTTGGTGTATCTTCCATTTTTGTATCGTATGTGATTTTTTTTGATATCCAATATATCTATAATGTTTTCTAAATCAATTTAGTGAGTTTGGCAGGCACCCTTTCTATCCCAGTGCCTCTGGGTACCACAATCCATCTTAATATTTATTTAAGGAGGTTGAACAGCTCCTGGAGAGCTCCCTTGAGTTCACATTCATCACTCCCCTTGTGAGGGATTATTCAATCAACTACCAAGGCTTTTATAAGGAGCTCATGCGGCTCTTGCCCTGGCATCTTCAGACTGATCAGAAAGCTCCCACATGCCACCTCGTCACGTGCCTCGCAGATATCCAGAGACGCGGCGCCCACACACCTCTGCACGCAGCTGTAACTGCCTGCGCGCTCCCCTGCCCTGCTGTGGGCTTCTGTCCTAACAGCTTTTAATTGCCCCTCGCAGTTTCTAAGCCTGCAGCTCAGTTCACTCAGCCTGAGAAGAGCTGCTGCCCACAGAGGCATGCTCTGATCTGGATCAAAATTCTACTCTCCAGCCTAAGCTCAGACAGGGGGCTGGACTCAAGCTTTGTCCCCGGGAGCGCTCCCTGGGAGGAGGGCGCTGCGCTTCTCTCTGTGTTCAGCAGTGCCTTGTTCTGGCTGAAACGTCTCACCTGATGCTGCTGCCTCCATGTCCCCGGGGGAGCTATTTTAGTCTAATAATAGATGGCACACTTAACAAAGACTTCCTGATGTTACTCACAAATTGTCTCGCGGCGATTTCTCAGTATTATGTCTTCTTACACCTTTTGTTTCTAATATAAATAACATGCATCTCTTCAGGGGACGCCAAAATACGTGTGCTAGGTTTGTGGTGTGTATGGCAAAGATCTTACACAAGACGGTTGCTGTTTCACATTTATTTTATAGCATACGGCACGTGCTGTATACCAGGCTGTGCTGTGTCTCATACTATACACTACCTGACTCAGCGTGTGTGCTAAGTCCCCTCAGTCGTGCTCGCCTCTGTGCAGCCCTATGGACTGTAGCCCACCAGGCTCCTCTGTCCGTGGGATTTCCCAGGCAAGAACACTGGAGTGGGGTGCCATTTCCTTCTCCAGAGGATCTTCCTGACTCAGAGATTGAATTCACATCTCTTACGGGTCCTGAATTAGCAGACGGGTTCTTTACCACTAGCGTCGCCTGGAAAGCCCCATACTACACTATACCTATATTATGATAAACTATGATACTGGGCTGGTGAAGGCAATGGCACCCCACTCCAGCACTCTTGCCTGGAAAACCGCAGGGATGGAGGAGCCTGGTAGGCTGCAGTCCATGGGGTCACTAAGAGTCGGGCACGACTTGAGCGACTTCACTTTCACTTTTCACTTTCATGCACTGGAGAAGGAAATGGCAACCCACTCCAGTATTCTTGCCTGGAGAATCCCAGGGACGGGGGAGCCTAGTGGGCTGCTGTCTATGGGGTCGCACAGAGTCGGACACGACTGAAGCGACTCAGCAGCAGCAGCATGATACTGGGCACGTGTGCTCATTGGTGTCTGACTCTGTGACACCATGGACTGTAACTGACCAGGCTCCTCTCTCTGCCCATGGGATTTCTCAGGCAAGAATACTGGAGTTGTTTGCCATTTCCTTCTCCATGGGATCTTCCCTACCTAGAGAACCCGGTCTCCTGCATTGGCAGGCGGATTCTTCACCACTGAGTCGCACTTGGAAGGCCACACAGGCCTGGCCCTAGAAGGGCTCTTGGCCAGTCACGTGGCAGCTGGCCCTCCCAGCAGCTTGGCCCCTCCCACCACCCTCAGCTCCCCGAGGCGTCCCTCATCTTTGCTTCTGGCGACTGCAGGTCTCCTCAGGAGAGCTGAAGCCCTCTCCTTCGGACACTGATTCCTGGAATGATGGCCCCTTAAAAAAGGAGGAAAATATCTCTTCCTTTGCTGTTAATATCCATGTTCCCCAGACCACCACCTCAAAAAGGAGTCGGCGTTTAGCTAATCCTTAAAGGTTTGAGAGGCTATGGGGATGTGAAATATCAGCAGCATGTAATAAAATAAATAAATAAATAAAAGTAGCCTATGCCAGCCCTGGGTTTCAAAGTATTCAGTCCTCTGTGCCTCTGAGGATTTGTCACGGAGCGTGTCTCTCCTAAGTGGGCCGTGTGGCCCTCCTCTCCCCTCCCCTCCTCCCTAACCCTAACCCTCCCCTCCTCTCCCCTCCCCTCCTCTAAGATGTGTCTGCTCTCCTCTGGGTCTCCCTATCCCCCACCTGCCTCCTGCACTTCCTCTGATGTCATAGACAGTGTCTTTTAACTGTCCCTCCTGTTGCCTCTTTGCAAATAACATCTGGGAGCCTCGTCATTCACATCACAAGGTATTTTGCTAAACAAAACCCACCTACTCTCTATTGAAGTTGCTGTACCAATTCAGGTCCGAGGCCCACAGAATGAATTTGGAGTTTGTTTTTGTGTGTGTGTGTGTGTGTGTGTGTGTGTGCTACACACTCACAGACGCAAAGCGACGCTTTCCTTTGGACTGGATCGGACAAGGCCCAGGGCGAGAATGCCATGCGTGGGTCCCATCATGCATCCCCGTGGTGCCTTCATCTCCAGCGCTGACACACGGGACATTACTCGCCGAGTCCTGATGCCCCAAGAACAGCCAGCAGGAGAGAGTAACCTCTTCATTCTCTGAAGCTGTGCTACTGTGCCAAGACACTCAGACGTTTTGCTTTGGGTCATTGTTTTAAGAAGTCTCCTGGCTCTATTTTTCAAATGAGGCAGCTGTGAAGGTTGTAGCTGTGGTGACATGCCCCTGACAACTTCCAGACTGCCTCTTAAAATTATTTTTTCACTTATAATTGGTTTATAATTTCATCATCAAATCACTTAGTAGCAAATTCTACATTTGGGTCTCATCATGGGTAATCACCCCAAAGAAAGGGTTTTATTTCCAGGAAAGACTGAGGTCAAGAAAGCCTTCAGCAGACCCAAGGCTCTGTGAAGTCAACCCCTTAGACAGGCTGAGAAACATTCAGTCCCCTAAGACAGCCTGGCTGGGAGGAGCGAGGCACTTCTCTTCCTCTGCCCCCAGAGTCAGCTGCCTTGCATGGTCCTGTGGCAAAGAAGTGTTTCCACCTCCCATTCCTTCTAAGCGGCCTCACCGCACACCGCAGAGGGAGCTGCGAGGTGAAGAGGTCACAGGCTCTTAGGGGCTGCGGTGAATACTTCCTTCCTGCCTGCAGGTGTGCCAGGAAGCAGACCTCCACCCTGAACTATTGCATCGTTGTCTTATTATACTTTCCTATGCTTGGTGTCCTATTTCAGTTTGTGGAGGTGTTGGTCACTTGCGTTTTACACCCAGAATGTGATCGTAAGTTGAGATACAGTTCTAGCTTGTTTGGCCTTGAGACAGAGGGCAGACTGGAGGTCTCTATGTTCTACCTGACCAGTCTTCATCAACATCATCACCCTCTGATGCACACATTACTCTTAAGATTGCCACATATTTTCACATCTATTCTATCATTGGATAGCTACATATTTGGTTAGAGAATTAAAGCAGAGGCAGCTTGCCTCATGTAAGGGTTTCACAGGTAAATCCTCGCATTCACGGTCAATAGACGGGCATCAAGATATTCAGCGGGAGAAAGAATAATTTTCTCAACAAATAATGCTGAGACCACTGAATGGCCTCACACAAAAGAACAAAGTTGGACCCTTATCTCATACGTTAGTGAAAAATTAACTGAAAATATATCAAAAATACAAATCTAAACCTAGGGTAAGTCTGAATAACTGAATTTGTCAATGAATTTTTATTTATATAAGTATCTTTTTCATGAACATAGTACATCTCTCCATTTATTTAAATCTTTTGTTTCTTTCATCTGTGTTTAAAAATTTTCCACTTACCAATCTTTTGCATGATTTTTCTAGATTCATACTTAGGTGTGGATATTTTTTGGTAGTGATTTTACTTATCTTTTGTCTGCTGTGAAGGTTTAATTTTCTTTTTCTTTTCAAAAATAATGTGTTTGGAGTATAGTTGACTTACAATGCTGTTAGTTTCAGGGGTACAGCAGAGCGAATCAGTTATGTATATGCATACACACACCTTTTAAAGGTTCTTCTTTCATACTGGCCATTTCAAAGTATTGAGTAGAGAACCCTGTGCTATACAATAGGTCTTTATTAGTTACCTATTTTGTATATAGTAGTCTGTATAATTCCAGATATGATATCAAAAGTACATGCAAGACATTTTTTTAATGTTAAATAATGCTTTTTCAAAATTAAAACCTTGTGCATCAAGGGACACTTTAAAGAACCTAAAAAGACAGCTGATACAGGAGAAAATATCTGTAAATCTTAGATAAGGGTCTGATATCCAGACAAATAACCCAGTTAAAAAGTGGTCAAAGTATTTAAATAGACATTTCCCCAAAGAAGATAGGCAAATTACCAATGAGGACGTGAAAGGCTGCTCAATATCTTTAGGGAAATGCAAATCAAAATCACTTTATACCCACTAGGATGACCATGATAAAAAAGACAATAACAAGAGCTGACGAGGATGTGGAGAAACTGAAACTTTTATACACTGTTGGCAGGAGTATAAAATGGTGCAGTCACTTGGAAAACAGTCTGGCAATCCCTGAAAACGTTAAAAGTAGAATATCATACGATCCAGCAAGTCTACTCCTGAGTAGACGCCTGAGAAAATTTAAAACCCATGTGTCCATAAAACTTACACTTGAACGTTCATGGTGTTTAGTTTGCTAAGTCATGTCCGACTCTGGTGACTGCATGGACTGTACCCTGCCAGGCTCCTCTATCAATGGGATTCTCCAGTGGAGAACACTGGGGTGGGTTGCCATTTCCTTCTCCAGAGGATCTTCCCGACCCAGGAATCAAAGCCAGGTCTCACTTTGCAGGCAGATTCTTTACCGACTGAGCTACAGCCAGAAAGTGGAACCAACTCAAGGGCCCATCAGCTGATGAATGGATAAACATACTGTTTATCACAAACGGAGGTGAGAAATGAAGCACTGAATCATGGTACAGATAATGAGCTTGGAAAACTCGCTAAACGTGAGGCCAGATGCAGAAGAGCATGTGTGTATGAGCCCTTTCAGATGGAATGTCCAGAACAGGCAAATCCATGCTGCTGCTGCTGCTGCTAAGTCGCTTCAGTCGTGCCCGACTACTCTGTGCGACCCCAGAGACGGCAGCCCACCAAGGCTCCCCTGTCCTTGGGGTTCTCCGGTTGCCATTTATGAAATGTCCAGAACAGGCAAATCCATAGGGCCAGAAAATAGATCATCCTTCCCGAGGGTGGTAGTGGCTGGGAATAGGGATGAGGAGTGACTACTAATAGTTATGGGTTTTCTTTCCAGGGCGATAAAATGTTCTGGAATTAGATAGTGGCGGTGTTTGCAGAGCCTTGCGAATACACTAAAAATCATTCAATTCCATATTTTAAAAGGGTGAATCTTAATTTTCCTTTTAATCATTTATTGCTCCTTTTATGTCTAGTTCTAATTTCTCCTTAAATTTTGGGGAAAATGAAGTAAAAGAGTGAATGTCAACTGTGGATTGATCCAAAGTCGGGAGCATCTTGGCGCGGTCGTCATTCTTCTCAAAGCGGCTGCCACTTGGAGGATGGCAGTCTGGGGCTGGCTGGCTGGCTGCGCGTGGTGACTTCCAGGTGTGCACCCAGGTAACGGTTAGCCATCACCATCCTAGCTCCTGGCTGCTCCTGGGATTTCTACAAAATTCCTGGCATTTACATCAGCCCAAGTACATAAGCTCCACATACTGCCCTGGCCTCCTCTTCTAAACAGTTGATTAAGATTTCCCCTCTGTAGTAACCTGGAAGGTAACATCATAGGAACTCTGATGCTGGATGTGGATAGAGGGTAGGAGGGTGGAACAATCGGAATGAGAGAGAGACTAGGCTTCTGGGTCCAGCCTGAGCTTTCTCGTCAGTGTGCTGTGATGCTGGGTAAGTCGATGAGTTCATCTGCCTGTAAATTCGGACTACTATTACTATTAACAATACTTACCTTGGAAGAATGGTGTGAGCTAAAAAAAAAAAAAAAAATGCAGAAAGGGCCCTGAACTGTTCCCAGAACAAAATCCTCATTAATGTTAATGAGATAAGATTTTAAAAGTGCTTTCTTCTCCAGATGCTCAAAATTCTTGTGAAAAGAGTATCCATGGAAGGATTCTGAACAGCTGTTTGCTTTGAGGAAATGTATTGAGGGAAAAATAAGACATCAGTCCCATTTTTATGAACAACTTTTGTAAATAACATGGGCAATCCCATCAAACCAATCCCTTTCACATCCTCTGAAACTACCTAGATTTTATTATTAACTATTTACACTATTTACTAAAATGCTCATTTTGAGATCAAATATGTGAGATCTAATTATAAATGTTTATAAAGCCATTCCCACATAATTTTAAAAGAATTTGAGACAGTTTACAGTATAAGCCCCTTTTACAATTCCAATTAATGATACAACAAGGCTGGATTTAACATAGCATTAATGTACGCAGTCCTCTTATCCAATTGGTACATATATAAAGCATTCATAATTAACATTTTAGTGAGCTGCTGTAAAAAAGGATTTTCCTGCAAGACAGTAAACTAGATCTAGTTTTCTCTGTGCTTTTAAGTAACTGTGTGATTTCAGGCAAGCCTTAATGTTCTAATCTTAACCATCAATGTAAATCTAGGTATATGAAAGAGTTCTGTGATGCCAATTAGGCTCCAAAACACTATGAAAATAAAAATCACCAGTACACATTATTTCAAGGATTTCAAGTTGCTGTATTCACTATTTTCTTGTTTTGAGACTTGTTATCCTTCATCTCTATGACAAATACATACACATAAGTGTGCATGTATAATTTTATGAAATAATTTGGTCAGGAGTACAATTCCAGGGTATCCCGGTGCACATATCTCTGGATTTCCTTTATCAAAAATTCTTATTCTCCATTACTGGTTACATGACATGAAGCAAAGGATTTAGCCTTCCAGAGTCCATAATGCAAATGGTCTTTCTCCACCCTTCTGCATATGTCTGCTCCATTCCAGACTTTCTGTTTCTCTAAGACCAGGGAACCAAAGATTGTTCATTTTGATCTTGTCCGTAGCCGAACAAGGCCAGCGCAAGCCATGCTCACGCTTTGGTGAAGCAGCGTTTCACTTTCCCTTTTGGGGGAGGGACAGTGTTTTTCCCACCGACTGGTGTGTTCCTGTGACTTTTCTTCTTCATCCCCCGACAGGGCAGATCACACTGATGACTTTTTACTGTTAAGCCAGCCTTGCATATCTGGAATAAATCCCACTTAGCGGTGGTTTGTAACTTATTATATGCATTGCTGGATTTGCTCTGCAAATGTTTTGTTGAGGGTTTTGTATTAAAATTCATGAGAGATGTGAATTTGTAGTTTTCTAATTGCTTTGTACTCTCCTCGGTTTTGTTTCAAGGTAAGAAAATGAGTTCTATTTTCTGGAAGATGTTGTGTAAAACTGATGTTAGTTACTCTTTAAATGTTTCATAGAATTCTCCAGGGAATCTTTCTGAGTCTGGAGATTTCTTTGTTGGGAGCTTTTATGAATTCAATTTCTTCCACAAGTTACAGGACTGTCTGGGTTGTATGTTTTTTCCTCATTCAGTTTTGCTAGCTTGTGGTTTTTTAAGGACTGAACCCATTTCTTCTAAGTTATTGAATTTATGATAGTAAAGTTGTTTGGAGTATTTCTCTCTTACCCTTTTAATGGTTTCAAAGTCTGTAGTGACATCCTCTGTTTCATAACTGATATTGATGATTTATGTTTTTTTCTCTGTTAGCCTTGCGAGAGGTTTAGCAATTTTTAATTTTTTTTTGAAGAATCAGTTGTTTGTTTCATTGATTATCTTTAATATATTTTCCTACTTTAAACTCTGTAAATTTCTGTTCTTTTTTTCTGTTTGTTTGAGGTTTATTTTTGCTTTTCCCCCCCTCAGTTACTTGAAGTAGGAGTTTAAATTATTGATTTGAGAACTTTTCTATTTTACAAGCAAAATTTTAGGACTATAAGCTTCTTTCTAATCACTGCAATAACTCCACCTCACATAGTTAAATGTGCTATTTTTTGTTTTGATGAGTTCTATGGAGAAGGCAATGGCAACCCACTCCAGTACTCTTGCCTGGAAAATCCCATGGATGAAGGAGCCTGGTAGGCTGCTCTCCATGAGGTTGTTAAGAGTCGGACACAACTGAGCGACTTCACTTTCAGTTTTCACTTTCATGCATTGGAGAAGGAAATGGCAACCCACTCCAATGTTCTTGCCTGGAGAATCCCAGGGATGGGGGAGCCTGGTAGGCTGCCGTCTATGGGGTCACACAGAGTCGGACACAACTGAAATGACTTAGCAGCAGCAGCAGCATGTGTTTTTTATATATTTTGATATTTTTCTTTGCCCCATGAATTATTTACAACTGTGCTAATTTCTAATTTGGAGATTTTCTGTGTGTGTGTGTGTGTTTTTTAACTGATTTCCAGTTGGATTTCCATGATAGTCAGAAAACATACTTTGTATGATTCCAATTCTTTTTAATTTATTGAAATTTGTTTATGACTCAGGATTCGGGTTTGTCTTGATGGATGTTCCATAGGTGCTTGAAAAGAATGTGTATTCTGCTGCTATTGAGTAGAACACTTGTCAGTCAAGTCTTGCTCGCTGATAGCTGTTTTTCAGTAGTTCTAAGTCTTTGCGGATTTTCTGTCTTATAGTTCTATCAGTTGTTGAGAATGGGGTGTTAAGGCCTCCAGTTGGAACTGTGGACTCGCCCAGTCACCTTTCAGCTCGATCAGTGTTTGCCTCACATATCTGATGCTCTGTCGTTTGATGTGAGCACATTTAAGGTCCTTACTGTCTTAGTGGCATATATTTTTTTATCATTATGTAATGTCCCTTTCGGTTTACATTTTTTCCTCTGCAGTCTACTGTATCTGATGTTAATAGTAGCCACTCCTGATTTCTTTTTAAAATTACTGTTTTTGTGGTATATCTTTAGCCACCTTTTTGCTTCAGCCTACCTAGGTCATTGTGTTTGATGTCTGTATGTCGTATTTGTTTACATCTTGTAGACAGTGTGTCTTTGATTATATTGTTGAACCCACTCTGCCCATTTCTGACTTCCGACTGGCCTTTAGCTCACTTTCCCTTAAGGCAATCACTGTTATTATGGGCCTTCAGGCTGCTGCTTTGTGGTTTTCTAGTGTTTTATTCTATTTCTCATCCCTATGTTTCCCTCTTCTTGTCTTCCTCTGAGTTCCTTGAACACTGTTTTAGGATCCCATCTTGATTTACTTGCAGGGACTCTCTTTGACATGCGGGTAGCTGCCGTCTACTGTCATGAGCTTTCTCTCTGGGAAAAGCTTATTTTGGGCGCTGCCGTCTACTGTCATGAGCTTTCTCTCTGGGAAAAGCTTATTTTGGGCGCTGCACGTGGTAAGGCAAAAGCCGCAGCCCCCGCGGCACCATTCTCTTTGGGGTGAGCACCCCTAACTGAATGCATGGCTTTTCCTCCCCTTCAGCGTGAGGATCAGAGCCTGGTGTCTGCAGCAATGGAGCCTCTGGATGACAATAAACACCAAGGCTGATCTTCCAGAGCTGAGAATAGGTTTCTCAGATTTATGATGGGAGGGAGATGCCAGAGTGGGGAGAGAGACTTTCCCACAGCTTGCAGGATGGGTGCTCCAAATTTAATCCAATAAAGCTGTATTGGCCTCAGTTTGTACCCTGAGCCAATGAAAACTATTCCAGAAATGCCAATGCTATCTCTTCCTTCTCCAAAAATAGCATCTGACTGCAACCTTCCATGTAGTAACATTTGAAATCCAGATTGTCTGCCTCAGACGGTAGAGAAGAGAGGAACAAACCTCTGCCACCCTACACCCCCCACATGAGGTGAGAGTGCATGGCCACCGCCCGGTGGCAAGCATTTTCCCTCAAGATGCTCAAAGCACTCACATAACCCGTTAGTCCTTGGCTTAAAGATCAAAGTCTCTATCTTTCCTGTATTAGTGAGAAGATTAAAGAGGAACTGATACTTGCTTGAAGTCACATGCTAAGCCAGTAGTCAACTAAGAGTTAAACTCCCTTGTTGGATATATGAGATAATTGGCTACACCAGCTGATGTCTGCAATGCTAATTATTTCTGATGCTTAATTTATAAACCAAACTGAGAACTCTGCCTTCTCAGAAAGCAGCAGGTAGTCGGATTCAGGGAGAACTGACTGGGTCATGGTTTATTTAGCATGCTACATAATAACATGTAGGATGTACAATGATTAGAGTTCACCTCATCCCAAAGGTTTGGAGACTTTTGCTTAGAGTTTCCTTGGATTTATACGTTCATTATGCCCTTCATTCATTACACAATCCCTGCCAAACGCCACTAGAGCCTCAGAATACTCTTGAGTAAAGGAGCTATAAAGGTGAAAGGTGAGGCAGGCAGCCAGGTAGCAAACAGTTAGAGACCTAAGGACATAAGCTATCAAAAAGGGAGCGATACAAAGCCGAGAGACAGAACAGGGGGATGAAGAAAGCTTTGCAGACGGGGCTTCCCTTTATTCAGAAATGTGGCAGGCAGCCAAGAGGGCTGAAGCTATTCTAAGCAGAGTGTGTTCCAGATCGAAGGGACAGCAAGTGCAAAGACATCGACTTGAGATGTGCATCCATGAAGGGCGAGGAATTCCATGTGACTGGAGACCAGGAAGGCGAGTGTAGATTTATGGAAGCCTGGACCAAGGGGAGAAGCTGAGCCTGGGTGTGGGCTTAAGTCTCTGCAGCTTCCCAGGCAGTGCACGGGTGGAAAGGTCACAGGCAGGGGAGTCACAGCTAGTTTAATACCAACGTTGCCTTGTTTATGGGATTCCTTGCTTCCCCTCCTCCCAGCCACCCAAAGAGTTGTCCAAGGTCTAAGGCATTAGACAAAGAATGGATTTACAAAGTCATAAAAATACCAGTGCAATGTCATCTAATAGTTTGTGTGTGTATGTGTCTGGATTTAAAATCAGCCAAGTGGGGCTTGAAGCCACTTTGCTCTGGTTATAGGATCTGGTGAAGCTTAAGAAATTGGCTGGGGACCAGGTCGTGCAGAGTAATTGTTTGCCAGCATCTGCTTCAAAGGTACCTGGAGGGCCTGACTTCAGTGGCCAGATTTCCCTGCTCCCTCACTCCCTCTTATCCCTTATCCCTGGGGTGTGTTCCCCACTGCACAGCTCCATGTTAGCAGTGCTGGCATTCAGATCCAGGACAGGCCAACTGTGTCCATTGATGGCGCTTGCACCCACACACTCTTCCCAAACTCCTCCCCAGGAGACAAGCTCTGGGGATCATTACCAGTCAAGATCGATGCCTTTTCTCTTTTCTTTCTTCTGCTTTATTCCTCCAGAGAAGATGATTTATTGAGTACAGTAGCCAAAAGTGGAAAACATCTACTACTGTGTCTATTAAAGCAAAACCAATGGACTTACCACTCCGTTTAGAAAGCTGTCTACACCTACGCCACGCAACAGCTGTGTTGACAGTCCTGGGATAAATGAGGAAAACGTTAACAGAGATTTAAAATGTGTGACTAAGTGACTCAATTCTTCGATGCTCCACTCTCAGAGGAGGGCTTCTTGGAAAACTTGGATTTTTCTAGAACTGAATTCAGCAACAGTTCGGGTGGTCACAGTTTTCCAGGTTTATTTAAGGCTAGCCATTCACTGGGCACACACTACTTTGTACACATCTCACACCTAAGAATACACACAACACACAGACACCATATAATGTGTACATGTGTCTTCCAAGGTCAAAGGGCCATGGCAAGTTTCACCATTAGGCAGCTCCCACTTGAGAAGAGCAGGCGGGTTGACGCTGTAGCCGCTGTGAACACACAAACGAGAGGCTTCAGCGTGCATGCCAGACACGTCTGGCTTTGCAGCCCATCAGGTTCCTCCGTCCATGGAGTTTTCCAGGCAAGAGTTCCGGAGCGGGTGCCATTTCCTACTCCAGGGGATCTTTCCAGCCCAGGGGTCAAACCCATGTCCCTTTCGTCTCTGACATTAGCAGGTGGATTCTTTACCACTAGCACCACCAGGGAAGCCCCATGATAGACTAGGCATTCATAACTAATCCTCTCAGCAGCATTAGTCTGAGAGGCAGACTAATTGTCATCTTTAGGCAGGCATTGTCATCTTAACTCACAGATAAGGAAAGACAGGCTCAGTGAGGCTAAGTTATGAGGCAGGCATTGTCATCTTCACTCACAGATAAGGAAAGAAAGGCTCAGTGAGCTAAGTTATTGGCTCAAAGTCACACAAAGTGACTCTAAGTTTGATTTCAAGCCCGTTCTCTACCACTTCAGCAAACCAGACCATCCTCTACAGATGACTGAATCAAAGAAAGATATGAAGAAGCCTGACTTCCACAAAGAAGTGGGATGATCTCTTCTACCTCCCATAGCCATCAGTCATAAATTAATCCATCCATTCACAAATATTAATACGTAGAGTCCACTGCATGCTAGACACTTGAGAACCCTATACCAGCCAGAACCAAATGTACTGAGAAGCAACTTCTGACCTAGGATTTGCTTCATTTGTATTTCACATGCCAAGAAACAGAGATAATTTCTCACATCTGGTCATCAAACAAATGAGAAATTAGAGGTCTCTGGAAATGTCACCACAGCTGTTTCAACAGCTCATCTCTAAATAAGGTCATAGTCTGAGGTTCTGGGTAGACATGAATTTGGGACCAGGAGGAACACTGATAAACCCGCTGCAGTAGGAAAAAAAGCAGGGAAAATATAGCGTGGTTTCTTTTCTACTCTCTTGCTACCAACATGGCCATAAATTGCTTCCCCAAATTTGCATCCTGACCCTGTACCTCTCGAACTAAGAAAAATCTTTGTTAGGGAGTCCTTGGAATCACCTTGTTGCCTCATGAATCTAAGCCCTCTGGCAAGTAATCTTCCTTCAGACCTGGACATCCAGGAAAGTGGACCCAGCACTCCAAGACGCTAACTTAGCTGGGGAGAGTATAAACCAGCAGACAAGGTGAGATCCGGACTAGACTGGCGTCAATTGCCAACTCTTTCACCAACTGATGAGGTTTTAGAGAAGTCATTTGGATCCCACAAATCTCAGTTTTCTCATCTGTGAAAGGGGAAATGTATAACCCACAGGGTTACTGCAAGGAATAAATTAGGTAATAGCACGTCACTAAACAGTAGCTTTCAGTAGCAGCAGTAAGAGAAAGAAGCACAAGACCCATGCGAAGGCTACGGAGAGTCTGCTACTTCTTTCACTGGGAGGGGTTCATCTGGCATGAAAGGAAATCAGAGCTCCCTCCCAGTTCAGATGTCTCCAGAAGTAGCAGGGCCTTCTACCTGCTGAATCAGGGAGCCTTCTTTTACCTGAAGCAAGAGCTTGATGAAGAGAGAAGTGGAACTGGGAAGAGAGGTCTGAGGAGCCCAAAGCGTTTAACTCCATACTCGGGGCTTTTCCGGCGGCTCAGCGGTCAAGAACCCCCCTGCAATGCAGGAGCTGCGGGACGCCTGGGTGCACAGGTCTGCTGGAGGAGGGAATGGCAGCCCTTTCCGTGTTCTTGCCTGGAGAGTCCCGTGGGTGGCACAGACTAGGACACACCTGAAGCCTCTTAGCTCATGCGTGCTCGGCAGAGATCCACGAACGCTGCTTCCCTGGCTCTTCATGGGGGCTTGGCTTCCAACTCTAGGCCCACTCCTGTTGCTGCAGATGGCATGTGTGTATATATATATATATATATATATATATATATATATAAGGAACACAGGGGTACATTATCATTTTAAATTCCATACTTATAAATTTATGAGTTTATAAACATGATGTTTATAAACCTGTGTATATGCCTAGGAGTAGGATTACTGTGATCTGTCGATTCTTGACACATCAGGGGCCTCAAGTGAGGCTCCTAAAAGCAGATTCTTGAGTAAATCCCAGGTTTTGAGAAATCAGCATTTCTACAAGAGGTGAAAGGAACCAGGTGAGTAAATGACTTTCTAGGGGCAGAGATCTGTCGCAGCAAGGCGGGCAGGAGAAATTTGATGGGGTGGTGGGTGCATGGTTGGATCACAGAGAGATTTCCCTCTTAGTTGGAGTCTGAAATTTGGGCAAGTGGATAAGTAGAAAACAAGGTCTGAAAGATAAGCCAGGGCCCTGTTTTGGAGGTCGGGGAAACTGGCACTTCCTCCTGTTGAGAACACAGACCATAATCCTTTTCCGAGCCAAGTAGAAGAATCACTGGGACTTGCTTTAATGGCAGTGCTAACTGAGCTTCCCAGGCTGCAAGGAAGGAGGCGCCCTTCTGCTAGCTCACAGAGCCACTTGAGCATAGCACAGTGACCCACGCCTCGTGGGAGGATCCGCTTGTCTACACCTTGGGAAGACCTTGGTGCCGACAAGGAGTTCCCTGTCCTTAAGCCAGACTTCTGATGTGGCTTTGCCTCTCTCCTCTCTCATATCCTGTATCTTTGCTTCACCTTCCTTTACTTATTTGTATTTGTAATGACTCACAGACACAGACTGGCAAGTACCCAGGGAGCCTGACACTCCTGGAGTGTTTTCAAGCTCCAGAGAAGTGAGCAGGTCACAGAGACCCACCCACACCGTCCTCAGGGCAGCCTGGAGCGCGTGTGTGCAAGGCCCTAAAGCCACTCACTGCCTTCCTAGGAACAGTGCTAAAGAAACCCCCTGGGCACACACAGTGGTTTTTGTGAGGTGCTGTTCACAGAAGCAGTGTTTACAGAAGAGATGGGTTAGATAAATTACTGCCCGTCTTATGCGGAAATGAAGAGCATGCTCTAAGACACCTTTTTTCTTTTTTTTTTTAAGGAACTTGAATAATTTAGAGGGGAAAAGGACTTCCCTGGTTATCCGTGGTTAGGATTCCATGCTTCCAGTATAGGAGCCATGGGTTGCATCCCTGGTTAGGGAGCTAAGATCTCACATGCTGCGATATGGCCAAAAAAATAAAATAAAATAAACTCTGGGAAATTTGTTTCTGTTGAAATAAAAAGTGAAAATCATATATATATGAGTATATATATATAACTATATATAAATAATATGGGAAATAAAATATTATATTTATTTATATATATAAAACTTTATATAAATGATGACCCCCAGACTTCTTAACTATGTATGTAAAGATGTGCATCTATAAAAGACCAGAAGAAGATATATTTAGATGTTAACATGTATTTATCCAAGTTGTAGGAATTTAGAGTTTTTATTTTCCCCTCTACACTTGTCTATACTTTCAAAGGCTCCTACAGTTAAACTTGTATTAATTCCATAACCAGTCACAAAAGGTATTATTTAGAAAGAAGACTAAAGTACTCTACCTAACAGCTGTTTCTTGAATACTTATTCCATGCCTGGCTTGGTCTCGTCTCAGTGAAGAAATAGAGAAAGAGAAAGGGGGAGAAAAGGAAGATAAACAAAGCCTGATGTTCTTCAGAAATGGGAAAAAAGACATTCTCTCATGCCCTCCACTGTGCAGGAGGGTCACAGAAAGGGCCGGAGAGAAAGACATCCCTCCCATGGCAGAAGCTGAGCTCAGATGCTCGAAGCCAGGAAGCATTTCAAAGTGAGGGGCCCTTCTGGTCTGCAGGGTCCTGGCGGCGCTCACCAGCTGGTAGGCCAGCCTCTGGTCCCAGGCTCAGCCCTGCTCCTGCATCGGGGTGACAGGGAGCCTTTTCCTAATCCTCCAAGACCCCTGTCTCCCTTCCAGTCCCCACTAAAGGAGACACCGAGAGGCTCCCTCGCTGTTTCCAGCTGTGAGATTATCCTGGATGACAGAGGCTTGCCTCCTTCCTTGGCACAGGCAAGCCTTTCTCCCAGATCCAGCTGTCAAGTCCAGATGTCCCCATAGCCCAGTTTACAGTCCAGGTCCGGATGTCATGGAAGCAAGAAGGCCAAAGTTCAGGAAAGGTGGATTTGCTTTCTTCTTCTTGCTCAGCTATAAACGATGCTGTTCTGAATAACAAACCAGGGATAATTACTTTCAAACTCCCTTAGATCTCCAGCATCACCACCTGCTTGATTTCCCAGGGGTGTAAGGTGATCCCCCAACAGCTCCAATCACTTCCACGTGCCCGCTGAGCAAGCCTGCCCCTTTCTGCACTTTTTTCCTTTTTTTCTTCTTCCTCTCAGTCTTTTTACAGATTCTTTTGCATAGACCACGTTCTGCGCCCTGTGCAGTGATGCATATTGGGAGCCAAGTGTCTGTCCCATCTGTGTGGTCTCTAAAAGTGCATAGTCAGCTGCAATCTCAGATTCCACAGGCTCCACCCCACCCTGAAGCAGGCATCAGGTTTCAAGCACAGGGCAAAGAAGCCACCTTCTCTGTCCCTTCCCTGGGCCCCTGGGTGACCTAGAAGAAGAGAGTCAGCACTGCCATCTGCTTTCCTGATGAAGCCTCGAGAAGGACCCCCTGGACCTGCCCCAGGGCGAAAGGGCTCTGAGACTTGTCAGCTCTTGTGCAGGGGGAGGCAAAGTTATTATTAGCCGGTAAATGATTGTGACTCACAGGACACAAATAAGTACTGACTGTCCACGAAATCCGTGGCCCTGACCGCTGCGGTGGTTAAAAAATAAAACAGGCTACGGTGAGGCCACTGTGGCCACGGAGTAGAGGGACAATGCGGGGAGGAGAGGAGGGTGGACGGGGGCGACGGCCGAGGGGAAGGGCGAGGGTGGCCCGTGCCTGTGCAGCAGCTGCCAGCCTGGCACACACAGCACCTCTGATGCTGCACAGCCAGGGTGCTCCGTCCTGTGGGGAGGTGTGTGCGTGTAAATTCCCAGTTTGAGTGTTTCTGTTTAAATTTCAGTTGAGAGGGGACAACAAACTTTAAGAGTGAAACTGGTTGTGAGAGGGCTGGAGGGTGTGAATTCCAGTGGGCACGCCTGCTCTGTGTCCTCGAGAAGGTCGCCTATCTCCCAGCACCTCGGTCTGCTCATCTGTAGTAGACCAGCATCAGTGGGTTCCAGTTCAGAAATTGTCCTCAAGAACAAGGGGGCGCTGGAAGGCGAGGTGGGGCCTGAGACATCCGATCAGTGTGGAGTTTTCTCTGCCGGGTAGAAGGGGAGGTGAGCAGGCTCAGAGCTCCAGCAGACAGATCCAGTGCAGCTGACGGAGCTGCTCAGAATCCTGCTGTTCGGTTTCACCTTCATCTCTTGCTGATACGTGTCTTCACCGTGTTCCTCCTGGCCTACAGCCCTCAGTTTCCCCAAAAGTAAGCAATAGTGGAAACGCCCACCAGCCTGGTAGAATCCTCCCAGGGAGTTCACTGCATAGGATTTGAAGACAGGAAGGACCCCAAGGGTCATTCTTTCTATCAGACACTCCTTCTCTTCCGCCTCCTCCTTCTAAAGAGATGCTGGGGAGGGTGAGTGGTTCCAGTCCCGTCTCCACTCCTCACCTTACTCCAGATGAGAGAAGCCACCGCCAGCATACACACACACACACACACACACACACACACACACACACACACACACACACACACACACAC
>SJYV01026152.1:814533-869713 GCA_006410875.1 Neotragus pygmaeus
CACACACACACACTGGGAGGAGCCGCAGCTGATGAATCACACAGGCAGACACAGGCCCCTGGCAGGGCAGACGCAGTCACAGATGCAGACAGACAGGGAGGTGGAGGTCAGCTCTCCAGCTGCTCTGGGCCCCGCCTGGAAGCTGAGTGTACTCAGAGGACACTTGCTAATGGAGAAAGTTCTCTGACCTTCATTCTTGACTTGAAATAGAAATCTTGTTGAAACAGGTGGGGAAAATGATAGCGTTAGGAAGGTTCAGACAGAGGAAGAGCAGAGATGTTACCTAAGATATTTCCAGGCCAGAATTTTCCAGGTGCTGCTAACTCCCACCCTAGTGTTGGGGGCCGGAGACCAGTTCCCCTGCCTTTGCTTCTGTGGCCTCTGCTGAGACACTGGTCAGTGCTCGGGGCTGTGGGCTCAAGTCAGAGCCCGGCGACTGTCGGAGAGAAGGCTGATCATGGTGTGGCGAAGACCAGGCTCGGCTCCATGTGCTCACGAGTGGCTGAACGTCCACCCAGCAGGGTCTTTCTGGGCTTCAACAAGTCCTCTAAAACCAGTCAACTACTTACCGATTGGTGACTGGACCATTCAGCCCTGGAGGGGTAATTCAGGGTATTAAACTTAAAACATTTAATGTCTCAAATCGGCAAACTTGGAAGATTTACCAAAATATTTATATTTCTCCAATAACATATATGATGGGTTGTCAGGCCTAAGAGAGCTGTTAGAGGAGTTGGGGCTCCGGGGCCTCCATAGTCCATAGTCCCCAAGTACCCCCATCTCCTTTCTCTCTGAGTCAGGCAGTCGGGGCAGGGGTAGGGGTGGTAGTCTGTGTGCTGACCACCTTTGCCCGTCCTCCATCAGAGAATTCCTCTTGGTCCTGGTGCCCTCCAGGACTCTGAGAGCAGCACAAACGAAATGTTCCTTAAAACATTAATAAGCTGATAAAATCATCACATCCAGTTAAGAGTGCCAAATTCTCAATAAAGAATCAAAAGGAACAAGTTGTTGGCAAATCTGTTTGATATAGTCACTGAATTAGTCACTTGACCAAATAATTTGTGACTTTTCATTGAATTGGAAGGGTGGCTGGGGGCAGCCCAGGGAAAGAGACAGTGACGTCTGTGCCCCTCCAGTGGGGACATAGGAGAGAGGGAGGTGTCGAGCATGGAATGGGGACACAGGAGAGAGGGAGGTGTCGAGCTTGGAGGCTGCCAGGGAGTGGAGGGGGTGGTGGGACTGGGGAAGGAAGGGGTGATAAGCACGGGTTCCGCAGCACCTCTCTGAGGGTCCGTGGCCTTGACCACGATCAAACAGTAAAGAGCCATCTTCCCATCTTTTTCCTCATGTTATCCTCACACAGACTTGTGAAACAAGACAACTCTTTTAATTTCATTTGTAGATGAATCAAGAGGCCCAAGATTAAAGTTAAGACTTTATAAAACTTAGAGCCCAAATCCAATCCTTTAGCATTTAAGATCCACACTCTTGTCCTGCCTACCAAGAGCTCTCAGCGGAAGAGAGGCCCAGAGACGGGATCACTACATTCTCGGTGCTTTGCACACTCTGGCTGCGCAGCAAGTATGTCTTTGATAAATGAATAATGACGATTAGAACAACAAAAGTGATCATTAAACATCTAATATACATGGAGTTTGCTGCAGTTACTTAATTTTCAACTGTGTGTGGTAGGTCATATTATTAAGCCCCTTCTGCAACAACTTGGTGGAGCCAACAGACATTGTAAAGAAGCATGAAGAAGAAAATGCTTTCCCCCAGGCAACCTGCAGAGAGTAGCTTGGCTGCGTAACAGGAATCTGCGTCTGTAACCCAACCCCTGGGTCCTCAGTTTATATCCAAATTCCTGGCCCATGTGATCCAAACATGTAGAGAAATTCTTAGTACCCCAACAAGGCTATCTGTCCTCAGAGGGCATGCTGTGAAGAAGGGCTCACAGCCTCCCCGATCTCCAAGGGGTCTCGCCGCCCCGGGGCCCCTCCCACCACGCCTGCCCAGCCTCCCCTCCTCCTGAGCTTGTCCGATTGCGCGCGATCTCTTTCGCAGACACACGTGTCTCACGGAGACATGTGTCTGCTCTCTCGTTTCAGTATGCCCAACACACCACAACCAGCGTCCTCTGCTTCAGACGATCTCAGCTCACAGCACTCTCTGAGGGACTCCCCAAAACCTGGGAGCAGAGGGTCTCCAGTCAGAACCTGCTTTTGAGGCTGTTGGTCCCCCCCCCTCCCCAGAGTTCCTCATTTATTAGGTCTCGGGTGGGGCTGAGAACTTGCATTTCTGGTTCCCAGCTGATGCTGGTGCCACCCATGCTTCTGATTCAGGGATCGCACTTTGAGAAGCTTTCAACCCAGTGTTTCAGCTGTTTTCATCATCAGGTGGCGTTTCTCGCGTCCTGCATCTTCTTCCATGAAATGCCTTTTGCGCATTCAGCTGTTAGTAGTTAGAGCGGCCATATGTGTTCCTGCCCGTGCCTATCTGCTCAGACTGTGTCTCAGCCAGGAGAGCGTCTGCCTCTCCACCTCCCCGACTCTCCCCCAACTTCTCTGCACATTGGTATCTTCCACAGGTCCTTGCCCTCTGCTCCAAGCCACCTGCTTCAGGAAGCCTTTCCTTACCTCTCTGAGCACACTACCTCACGCCTTCTTTGCTCTCAGGATAATTATCCGTTCCTTTCCTCTCATGCGTAACAGCTTCTGGTCCTGCGCATCTGCTTCGGAGCCCTGCTGGGACATGGGCCACGCCGAGGTCGGGCACAGCACAAGCTTCTGCGTCTGGCTGAGCTGCTTCTAGTTCTCCTCTCTGCTACTTACTAGCTGTGCGAACCTCCTGGCTCAGCTTAGCCTCTTCAGATTGCAGCTTCCTCATCTGTAAAGAAGGGGGGAAAAGCTGCCTGCGATGGTTTCTAGCATGTCTGAAAGTGCTTTGATACGCCTCATCTTGAATATAGTTTGACCTCAGCAATGCTCAGATAGAATGCAGTAGACGTATGCTACGTGATTCTGTGGTCTTGTCAAGTTAACACATAAAAGTAACTGTCACAGGCCCTTCCACTTGGAATCTAGCAGCCAAGAAAGGCAACACGGAAAGGCAAGGCCTTTGTGCTGTGGTCAGTAGTCACAGTGGAGCCTCGCCAGCAGACCGTCTAGCCCGGCTGCCTGATATTCAGAGGAGGCACCTCCAGATGACCCCAGTTCAGCCCTCAGCTACAAGCATCACTCCTGGCCATTCAATCTTTTTTCTAGCTGAGGCCCTTAAGTGCATGAAGCAGAGATAAATCACCCTTTTCTTTCCTGTTCAAACTCATGATCCAGAGACTCTGTGGGCACAGTCAAACGGTGGTGAAGTGGCTGTATGTCACTGTGTTTGGCTTGGTTTGATAAACAGTGATATTAGGTTGGCCAAAACATTCGTTCATGTTTTTCCATAACATTTTACAGAAAAACCCAATCTAACTTTTTTGCCAACTAAATGCATAACTGAACTACTGACATCTTGAGGAGAAGTATTCCTACATAGCCCTCTCATGTTGCTGAGAGAGATTATTGCTGGCTTGGCTGAAAATCTGTAACTCCCCAAACAGTGCTCATTGTACAAAATCCTAAGATTTCTCACCTCTTCCTGTCTCATCTTTCTTTATTTTCCTTCCCCAGAAGTACAGCCTTCTCTGAACCAACCCAAGAAGTCTCAATTTTAAAGCGTTAACTCCCCAGTCTCCCTCATTTCATCTTCTCATGTTCCACTGAACCCTCAACAAACCAGGTCTTATAGGATAGATCCATTTAAAGCTTAAGAAGGAATCCAATTATGTATAGGCTCTGGAATTTATATTTGATAAATTACTTAGCTGAGGATACATTGGAGGGTTAATCTATTAATAAAAAGAAAAAACATAATTACTAGAGTTAGTGAGTGATTCTTTCCATCTACAAGGGCTCTCTTGTGAATTTCACAGTTTGCCTTGAGCTGGCTGCCAGCCACCTGTAATGAAGGACACTGGGAACATACACAAATTATAAGATTGCTTTGGAGGGAAATGCATTTTTTAGGAAGGGAAGAAAAAGGAACAGGCTATTTGTTTCCTGGTCTCCACTGCCCAGACTGGCGTGAAGAGCTGCGACCACTTATGTGGAGGGGAGGGAGCAAGGGGATGGGAAAGCTGACTCTCCATATCTTGACTTCAGGAGGGCTCCAGGCCCATTGCTTCTCTTTAAATTTTTTTCTGAGAAAGAATGTTTGGAAAAGTGTCATTATAACCTTTTGTTGTTGTTTAGTGGCTCAGTCATGTCCAACTCTTTGCAACCCATGAACTGCAGCACGCCAGGCTTCCCTGTCCTTCAAATCTCCCTGAGTTTGCTTAAACTCATGTCCATTGAATTGATGATGCCATCCAACCATCTCATCCTCTGTTGCCCTCTTCTCCTCTTGCCCTCAGTCTTTTCCAGCATCAAGGTCTTTTCCAATGTGTTGGCTGTTTGTATTAGGTGACCAAAGTATTGGAGCTTCAGCTTCAGCATCAGTCCTTCCAACAGATATTCAGGACTGATTCCTTTAGGATTCACTGGTTTGATCTCCTTGTAGTCCAAGGGGCTCTCGAGAGTCTTCTCCAACACAACAGTTCAAAAGCATCGATTCTTCGACACTCAGCCTTCATTATGGTCCAACTATCACATCTGTACATGACTACTGGAAAAGCCATAGCTTTGACTAGATGGACCTTTGTAGGCAAAGTGAGATCTCTGCTTTTAAAATGCTGTCTAGATTTGGCATAGCTTTTCTTCCAAGGAGCAAGCGTCTTTTAATTTCATGGCTGCAGTCACTGTCCTCAGTGAGTCTGGAGCCCAAGAAAATTAAGTCTGTCACTTCAGTGTATCTCTAACATGAAAATGGGGTTGCAGCGGGCAACATGGGGCATCCTTTGCATATTGAGTGTAAATGAGCCACCAGCCAGCTGAAAGAGCCAAGGATGACTGTCAAATGGATGAGAAAGGAGAACCCCTGATTGTACCTTTTCCCCTGGGAGAGGGAAGCATCATAGTCCTGCTTTCCAGTCCAAACTCAACTCTGGTGCCATTTTTTAAAAGGCGCCTAAAAACGTGTACAGCATGGAAGAAATCCATGGCTAATAATAGAGAAAGAATTAAAAGGCATGTCCTAAAGTCAGTGATGC
Organism: Neotragus pygmaeus; assembly: GCA_006410875.1. NCBI lineage: Eukaryota > Metazoa > Chordata > Mammalia > Artiodactyla > Bovidae > Neotragus > Neotragus pygmaeus. The sequence continues at coordinate 819,722 of SJYV01026152.1, forward strand.
CCTCCAACCATGACACGCTATTCATGACTCAATAGACATGAGTTTGATTTGGACATAACTTAGTGACTGAACCACAATAATAAAAGAAAAGAAAGGTTCAAAATGCAGTTAGTCCTCAACAGGACTTCTGTTTCCCAGGTCTCTCTCATCACATGCAGACTAGGGGAAGAAAGGCAAGCTGCCAGAAGGGCATTTAAGATGTTGGTTCACTGTAGAAACTCTGATCAAGACTTTGTATATAGCTTGGAGGAATTTCAGATGCCTTGGATGAGAGAACCAAGATCCAAAGTTAACTTACCAACCCAGAGATATGTATCCAACCCAGCAGAATGAAAGTTCAACAAGAGAATCTTTGATTTTGAGCATGCCTCCCAAACCCTACTGCAAAGAAGACCGGTGAGAACTTGAAAGCTGTGAACATCCAGCAATCATGCCTCTTAGGGCTGCCTTGAAGGTTACTGAGACCTTGGGGCGTTTAGTTCAGCTGCAGCCCTCAGAATGCATGCATGCTTCTCCTCTACACGGTTCAGGGACCAGCCCTTTCACCCATGTTTTGCTGAAAGGGCAGAGACCCAGGAGCAGAGAACAGGGCAGCTCTGGGTGCGTGGGCAGTTAACAGCGTCTCCACGAGGGTGCCAGCCACACGTGCAGCTGGGAGTTGAAGCCTCCCAGATCTAGCTTCCCAACCCAATCTGCCACCTCGTGTTTCTTAAACTAGCGTAGCTTCAGGTCCTAACTTTTCTTGCATTTAAATTTCTGTACTTTCCTCCAAGGCGGGGCTTAGGTGCAGCAGACTAACACAGACTCCCCTGAATTTCCTGCACATTATTAAGTCGTCCCTAGGCCTCTTTTTCCTGAGGGGGTGGGGACGCTCTCAAAGGCTAAAAATGTACGTGTCCAACATTTTAAGTTTTTATCAATTTGTTCTTATAGATTCATACCAACCACTTATCTCATCTAAAAAGAAGTTTTTTTTTTTTTAACATTGTCACCTGAAACTTGACTAAACGGAGGATGTATGTTTGATTTCAATAAACTGGTGAAAAAGAGAACTTGGATTTCAGGAATTAAAGGAAATGATAGGAATCAGCCGGTGAACTCTTAATTAGTGTGTTGCATGTTGAAACTCACAGTTTTTTTTTAATGACCTGGAGTAATGAATCCAAAGTTTAAAAATCCACAAATTACTTAACTGGCAATAAAGTAAGAGTGGTTATGTCTTTCTGCTCTTGAATTTATGAAGGCTTTGGACATACTGACCTCCCTGGGTGCAAGCTGGTGAGATAAGTTTCCCCAGAGACAATATCTCTTTAAAGAATGCTCATAGTGAGCTCTGAGGAATAACTTCCCTCTTAGTCTGGATGCTGGGGAGAAGACAGCAGGGATAGCTGGGAGATATCCTGCAGTTCGACCACTAGAGGGTGGGCATTCCTTGGCCCCCGGGGCCTGGGAGAGGCACCGTGGTGCTGCCAAGACAACTTCTTCGGTAGGTTAGGGTGGCGAAAGAGGGCTAGATACTGGGTACACAGGAAAATCACACGGAAATACCTGCAAAAGGAGATGTCTGTATTTGTATGATCTTAGCCCTCAACAAGGGATAGGGTTTGAGTATGTTGAGAAATGACCCTTCAGGCAAGGGAAAGAGCAAAGGTAAGCATGTGGGGAAGGAGCTCACAGGCGCCAAACTGGAAGACCTCCAGGAGCTGGCAGGCTGGAAAGGGGCAAGGCACAGATGGACACTTCCTGGGACGTCCGAGGGGAGGCCTTACTATCATGTTCTCCGGTTTTGAGGAGCAGTGTTGAAGTAAGAGCCCAAGAGAGCATTGCAGTGATCAGCTGTGAAGTCACCACACGCTTCCTGCCTCACCCTGGTGAGCTGTACCACCTCTACGCTCGATTTTCCTCTGACTTACTTGCTATTAATTTTTTTAAATTGAGATAAAGTAGATGTACAATATTTTATTAGTTTCAGGTGTACTATACAATAATTTGACATTTGCATACTTTATGAAATGATCCCCAACATAAGGGTAGTTATCATCTGTCCCCATAAGAAGTTACAACATCACTGACCTTATTTCTTATGCTGTGTACTACATCCCAGTGATGTATTTGTTTTGCGATTGAAGGTTTGCACCTCTTGATCCCCTTCACCTACTTTATCACTCCCTCCCCTCTGACAGCCATGCCTTGGCCCTCTGTATCTATGTACCTGTTCTTGTTTTTTCCCATTAGTTAGTTTTGGTTTTCAGATTCCACAAAAAGTGAAATCCTGTGGATTTCTTTGTCTTTCTCTGTTTGATATATTTCACTTAGCTTAATATCTCCTAGGTCCATCCATATTGCCACAAATGGCAATATTTCATTTCTCATGAATGAATAATAATGCGAGGTATGTATGTATACACTACATCTTCTCTATCCATTTGTCTATTGATGGACAGTTAGGCTGCTCACATATCTTAGCTGTTGTAAGTAAGGCTACAAAGAACCCTGGAGTTCATATATCTTTTCAAATTGCACAGAGGGTCCCCTTGCCTGGTCCCTATATCTTCCCACACTGTCCAGCTTCACCCTCAACTTAAAGAAATTTCTCCATCTCTGGGCCTCTTCGGATCCCCCAAGCAGACCGCCCTCTCCTCCGCAGCCGTGCCTCTGCACCCCAGTGTCTTTGCTTTCTTTGGGTAAATACATAGAAGCAAAGTTGTTGGATCATATGGCAGTTCTATTTTTAGCATTTTGAGGAGTCTCTGTGCCGTTTTCTACAGCTGTACCAAGGACAATCCCACAGATACTGCACAAGGGTTTCAGTTTTCCTCTTGTCTGCAGGGATGGGGGAGAGAGAGCGGCGCCCGCCTAACATGCTGACTTTGATGAGAATGTTCGCCACGCATGTGAGATGTTTAGCACAGAGCCAGGCACACATATGCGTACATGTCAAATATGAAAGCTTCGCTTGAGAAAGATTAGCCAGCAAAATGTATTGGAGTGGAGAAGCTGAAGAGGGGGACAAATGAAGATGCTACGTGGCACAGTTCAAAGAAGAATACTTGAGTGAGGAGAGCAGAGGAGGAACAGGGAGGATGGCGGGCGTGGGGCTCGCTGGGCTTCCCAGTGGAGTGCTTTCCATTTGGGGGGTTGTGATGTCTTTTATCAGTTCATTCACTCAGTGAACAGCCATTGATCTACTGCACTGAAGAACCTAGCAATGTGTGGGGAGGTGGAGGAATACTTCAGAATTACAGAATTGCTCCTCCAAGCAATTCTCTTATTTCTTACTTTAGATGTGTTCTGGTCTCTGTACATTACTTGATGCTCAGTGGCCAGATTTTGGTGAGTTTGAGGCATCCACAGAGCACCAGGCTGGAGATGACAATAGATAATGTGAGACTGACTTTTGGAAGTGAAATGAAGACAGAGTGGAGATTTGGGAGCGATTTACCTGGAACAGTCAGGCCAGACGAGCTCTGTGATGGAGACAGCGTAGGAAGCAGGAAGAGGGCTGGAGAGACCCATCAAGGATGGCGCTAAACTGCTTGATCTCTTCCCCACAGAGAGCACACGCTAAAAGCCGAATTTCTGAAGAGAACTGTTTCTCGGAGAAGAGTGCTTCTGACTCGGTGTCTGCAAGCAAGGCACCCACAGAAGTGCTAACCTATGAAGCCTCATACATTGATCCCCTCAAAACGCCTCTGGCTTTTACAGAAGTGCTAACCTATGAAGCCTCACACATTGATCCCCTCAGAACGCCTCTGGCTTTTGAAAGGATCTGCTTGGCTCAGCTGGTTTCGCTTTAGAGAAGTCATGTGGTCACTCGGCTCTTCCTGGCTTCTTCCTCCGTGTCTCCCCTCCCCTTCCCTGTCCTCCTCTGGTTGCTTCCCTTCCACCCTTTGCTCGTGTATTCCTGTCCCTCCCGCCCCCTCCTCCTTCAGTCGTCCTCTCTCCAAGCCCCCTGCCCACCCCGTCCCTCCCTAGCGACTGAGTCGGGAAGGAGGGAAGCATCTACACTGTCCAGTTTGTTTTCCTGCACCGGGCCTGTGGCTTCAAACCGATAGAGAGGCTGTTTGGGAGAAAGAGACCTCCGAGGACTTGAGGACTCACACTTATCAAAGCACATCAGCATCTGGGCAGCGGCAGCGGCTTCCTGTTTATACAGCTCTCCTCCTCCAGGGAGGCTCAGCTGAGCCTGGCCAGCTGTGGCCTGGGCAAGCCGCCTAGTGCAGAAGCCCAGCGCCCCAGCAGTCGGTGCCAGCCCAGGAGCCCTGCAAAGCCACGGTGTCCTCGCCTGCAGCCTAGTGCTCCACACACCTGAACACGCTGCTCTCTCAACACCCCGTCTCCTCCCGTCTCCTCGGCCACTCTCCATCAGGTGCACGGAGGGGAGGGCCGCTCTTTGCGAACCAGGCTGGGGCATCTCCTGCCTCCATTTCCCTGTAGGACAGCCCATCCACAGCTGGCAAGGCTGCCTGGGCTCCTCCTAGGCCCCAGGCCTGGACCCAGGACCAGGCTCTAAACTGCAAGGCACCTGGGAAATCATTATCTGCCTTCACATATTTATTAAGTCCCTACTGTGTTTTCTGAAATGTTCTAGGGCCCTGGTGATGGATGGAAACAGACAAGGCTCTCTCCTTTTATGGGGCTTCCTGGGTCGCTCAGTGGTACAGAATCCCCCTGCTAATGCAGGTGAGGTGGGTTTGATCCCTGGATCAGGAAGATCCCCTGGAAGAGGAAATGGCAACCTGCTTCTGTACTCTTGCCTGGGAGATCCCGTGGACAGAGAAGCCTGGCAGGCTACGGTCCGTGGAGTCACAGAAGAATCAGGCATGACGTAGTGACTGAGCACAAGCCCGAGCTCTGCCTTTACCCACTTAATTCACCGAAAGACGACGAGGGAGAAAATGTCACATGATAAATGGGGTGGGATGCAGAGGCATGGCTGAGGAGGAGAGGGTGGTCTGCTTGGGGGATCAGAAGAGGCCAGAGATGGAGAAATTTCTTTAAGTTGAGGGTGAAGCTGGACAGTGTGGGAAGATATAGGGACCAGGCAAGGGGACCCTCTGTGCAAACATCCTGGTCCTGAAAATGGAGCAAGGGGGAGCTTGGTCAAGGACAGGAAGCAGTGGGGAGAATGGATCACAGGAAACAGGTGAGAAGGTGTTTTTTGATGGACACTGGAAGGTAACCAGAGGCTGAGCTTCTTGGGCCTGAGGGTTCTAGAGAGATGCTTGAATTTTATTATAACAGCACAGAAGAAAAAAATTGAAGTATTTTACTCTTGGAGAAGGATGTGAATAATTTACATTTTAAAGATTAGTCTGGCAGCTGGGAGCCTTTGAGTACCCAGTGGAGGGTCTGGTGCCCTAGAGAACCCGCTGGCAGACACACGTCCTGTGACTGGAGCTGGTAACTGCACACTGGACCCCAGGACTAAGCCCCACGCCACACGGATGCCACACCCGTGATCTCCACGATTCTCTGGCAGACCCGGGCTGTAGATGAGCAGAGGGAGAGGCCAGGGAGGGGCTGGAGCAAGAGTGTGGCACAGTCCATGGAGACCAGCGGTCCTTCCCACACCGCCCGGAAAGCCTCCGTTGCCAGCCTTTGCTCCCAGCCCATGGAGCTGGACAAGGAACTGGCTTTGCTCCTTCACACCTGGAGACATATAGCTTCAGAGTGACTCTCCCACCTTCACATAAGATGGCCCCCTGATGAACAGCATCAAATGCTTTGTGCTTTTATGCAAAGCTGTGGATGGGCCATACGTTCAGGAAAGACGGGGTGCCCTTATAGGGGAATTGTCCCGAGTCCTCTTGCAGACACTGAGTGTGAATCCCATTTAGGAAAAGATTCTTACTGAAAAGCTAACATTTAAGATGGTGGCCCCAACACTGCAGTGAGCCCATTGCAAAGGCCTCAGTGACCGACAGCAAGATGCTTGTCCCAAATGACCACGCAGGCCGGCGGCCAGAGTCCTAGGAAACTGGTTGGAGGGGAGTTTTCTTCCTCAGACATCAGGTGGTAACGCATCTGTGCAAGAAGTGGCCTTCTGATGATTGCAGACCTGCCAGCTAGGAGGAGGGCTTGCTACCCCAGAGCAGAGCCAGGTGGGCCTCAGTAATCTGGGACCCACAACTTAGAAAAGACACACCAACAGTTGAAGACCTTGAGGGAGCTCAGGCCAGACTGGGACCAACATTTCCTTGTTTCCAGACATGTCTTATGGAAACTAGAAGCGAGTGGAGCATTGTCCCTGCCTGTACTCACCATTGCTAAGTTATGAACACGTGTATGATAAGTATATGAGGATTAGCTCTGCGTTTTGAGGACTTGCTGGGTGCTTATTGTGCTAAATGTTGAAAATATATTATCTCAGTCATCCCCACAGAGAACTGAAAAGGCTCTTCCAATGACAGGGTTGCATTTCAGAGAGGTTAAGTGACTCTGCTGAGATCACACAGATGTGGACTGGAGCCCAGGTCTGCCTAACCCCAAAGCGATCTCTAGCCCCTGAACTTGATGCAGACTGTGAAGTTATAGGGTGAAGTTATAACATTCTGTTTCCAGAGTATGAATTGAGTTGTTACTGGCAAATCCTTCTGTACCATCATAATGTGCTGAACTAAAATCTTCTGCTGGGTCTCTTGTGCACAGATGCAGGGACCTGGGTCAGCTCTGGGTCCCCCTGGGGATGGACCCTGGGCGATCCAGGTCGGGGAGCAGTTCCCCGCCCCCGCTGCACGCTGAATGCTGCCTTTCCTGATTCTTCTCTTCGCTGCTCACTTTTACTGTAGAAGTAACATGGGCTTGTTATGAGAAATGCGGAAAATATAATCTGAAAATATGAAAGTGAGTGTAGCAGTCAGGGTCCCAGCAGAGAAGAGGCACACACTCCAGTTAGCGTCAGCTCAGAGGAGTTTATTAAAGGACCCAGTTATGAAAGTGCAGGCAGGACACAGGGTCACCTCCCCGGAGAGGGGGAGGGAGGGGGCAGTCAGTCACCAGAGACAAAGGCAGGGAGGAACCCTGGACAGAGGGCCAGAGTTCCCAACTTCATCAGCAGAGCAGGAGTGGGGCAGGGGCAGGGGCCTGCGGAATGACTTGGCTCAAAGCTCCAGGAAATAACCCTCCCGTCGTCCTCAGCTCCCGCCGGTGACGCCGACGGTAGTCCTGGCCAGGTCGGTTCCCAGGGCAGAGGTCAGGCCCGAGAGAGTGGGACTGGGTCTGCAAGGCGACAGAAGATGTTCCAAACAGCCCCCTAGAATCCCCAGAATCCCATCCTATAAAGTAACCTCTGTTGGCAGCGCAGTCTCTGAAGACCGTTTTAGAAGCTGAGGCCTAAACCTGGATCGTTCCTCCCGCATCTCGCTTAGCCCTTCGGCTCTGCAGGGCACTGGGTGCGTGAGGAGCGGTCTGCTGCATACACGCCAAGAATCCCACTAACAGAGTGAGAGACACAGAAATTACTAAGGAGAGAAGCAGCCACACGGAGGCTGGGTCCATGGCGACAGGCTGACGTGTGGAGGAGGAGAGTGTCCAGGGCTTAAGGCAGCACGTGGGCAAGGCGCCTGCTTCAGGGAGGCTTCTGGACTGGCCCTGCCTTGGCCTCCTGATACCCCTCCCACTCCACGCGCAGCGAAAGCTTCCTGCGCCGCCTCGGAGCAGCTGTGATGAGCCTGGGGATCCCAGGGTCTGCGGGAAGCTGTTAGAGAACCTGATTTAGCTTTCAAACAGTCCCTGAAGCTTTGTAGTTTCTCCAAGGCTAAGCATCCCAAGTGCAGAGTCCAGGTCCACTGTGGTCCTGTGTCCTGGGCCTGCAGCATCACAGCTTCCGGAAACCGTTAGAGATGCACCTGTTTAGGTGCCACCCAGGCCTGAGTCAGAAGCTCTGCGCTGAGTCAGAAGCTCTGCGCTGCAGCCACGAAACGTGTCCTCAGAAGCCCTCCGCTCACCTCTCAAACTTGAGCACCTCTGGTCTAGAGCAGCAATTGCCCCCGGTGAGGGTCCCCACAGAGCACAACATGCTGCCGCAGGGACCCCGGCCCCATCTCTGACTTCAGTGGTCACAGTCTGGGGACCCGGACTGGGCCCCTCGCCTGGGCCTTCCCCTACGAGGCCTCTGTTCTCTCCAGACTTCCTAGCTCTTTGCATTTCTACATTACTTTTACTAAATCTTCCTCTTGGATTTGCCTTCTCTATGTCTCTATTTTTTTTTTTTTTCATCTAATCACTGAAAATGAGTTAGGGTGACAATCTTTCCAAACATTTACTGAGACAAAAAAAAAAAAGTGCCTCAACAAGATTGTGAGCAAAGCCTCTGTCTGGGGATTTTGCACAAGTATGTTAAAAATGGTACGTTCCATTTTTCCTAATGCTTCAGCCTATAGCCTTGGGGACTTACTGTGTTCCATATGAAACCTGCCAAATGATTTTTTTTTTAATAAAATGAATACTATGGCTTATGTTAATATAGTAACATGCATTGCAAATGTAACCACATGAAAGTGTTTAGAGAAATATTAACTTGGCACATTATTCAAATTATGTCAAATTGACCAAAGCAAAGCCCTCAGGGCACGTGAGCAACAGCAAACATAGTACTGCTTTGTAAATAGTTAACAGGTGACAGACTTCCCGTTTGCTGCCTTCCTTCTTGGGATAGTAGATCAGAGTAGATAAACAAACTTGGACTTGGCTGCATGATGGGAGGAAACTTCCAGAGAGACAAGTATGAAGCATAGCAGCTGCCCTCAGAGGGCGTCTCAGCAGGGGCCGCTGGGGGTGGTGTGGAGGAGTCTGGTGGAGCTGGCAAGTGGAAGAAGGACAGAGCCCAGACAGAGACACAGAGAGGTGAGCCTGGGGTGAGGATGGTGCGGGGACTGGGGGTTGTGGGGAAACTGGTGGAGCAGAAACGGCACTCAGGGAGGCCTCTCGGTGGAGGGGTCAGCGCAGTTCAGTTTGGACGCTCAGTCGTGCCCGACTATTTTTCACCCATGGACTGCAGTACGCCAGACCTCCCTATACATCACCTCAAACTCATGTCCATCGAACTGGTGATGCCATCCAGCCATCTCCTCCTCTGTCGTGCCCTTCTCCTCCTGCCGTCTGTCTTCCCAGCATCGAGATTTTCCAGTGAGTCACTTCTTTTCATCAGGTGGCCATGGTGTTGGAGCTTCAGCTTTGGCATCAGTCCTTCCAATGAATATTCAGGACGGATTTCCTTTAGGATTGACTAGTTGGATCTCCTTGCAGTCCAAGGGACTCTCAGGAGTCTTCTCCAACACCACAGTTCAAAGGCATCAATTCTTCGGCACTCAGCTTTCTTTATAGTCCAACTCTCACATCCATACAAGGACTTCCCTGGTGGCTCAGACGGTAAAGCGTCTGTCTACAATGTGGGAGACCCGGGTTCAATCCCTGGGTTGGGAAGATACCCTGGAGAAGGAAATGGCACCCCACTCCAGCCTAGAAAATCCCATGGACAGAGGAGCCTGGTAGGCTACAGTCCATGGGGTCGCAAAGAGGGGGACACGACTGAGCGACTTCACTTTCCTTCCCCTTTCACATCCATACATGACTACTGGGGAAACCATAGCTTTGGCTGGACGGACCTTTGTCGGCTGAGTGATGGCTCTGCCTTTTCACATGCTGTCTGGCCTGGTCACAGCTCTGCTTCCAGGGAGCAGGCGCCTTCCAGTGTCATGGCCGCAAGCCCTGTCTGCTGTGATTTTGGAACCAAGAAAATAAAGTCTCTCACTGTTTCCAGTGTTTCCCCATCTATGTGCCATGAAGTAATGGGACCAAATGCCATGATCTTAGTGTGGAGTTGGGTTTTTTTTTAATGAATTAATTTATTTTGATTGGGGGCCGATTACTTTACAATACTGTACTGGTTTTTGCCATGCACTGACATGAATCAGCCACGGGTGTACATGTGTCTCCCTCCTCCCTCCCCGTCTCATCCCTCCAGGTTGTCCCAGTGTACCGACTTTGAGGGCCCTGTTTCATGGTTTGAACTTGAACTGGCCATCTATTTCACGTATGGTAATATACAAGTTTCAGTGCTATTCTCGCAAATCATCCCACCCTCGCCTTCTCCCACAGTCTCCAAAAGTCTGGTTTTACATCTGTGTCTCTTTTGTTGTCTTGCGTATAGGGTCGTCGTTACCATCTTTCTAAATTCCGTCTATATGCGTTGCTGCTGCAGCTGCTGCTGAGTCGCTTCAGTCGTGTCCAACTCTGTGCAACCCCATAGACGGCAGCCCACCAGGCTCCCCCGTCCCTGGGACTCTCCAGGCAAGAACACTGGAGTGGGGTGCCATTGTCAGTATACTGTATTGGTGCTTTTCTTTCTGGCTTACTTCACTCTGTATAATAGACTCCAGTTTCATCCACCTCATTAGAACTGACTCAAATGCATTCTTTTGAGTGGCTGAGTAATACTCCATTGTGTATATGTACCACAGCTTTCTTATCCATTCATCTGCTGATGGACATCTAAGTTGCTTCCATGTCCTGGCTATTGTAAAGAGTGCTGCGATGAACATTGGGGTACATGTGTCTCTTTCAATTCTGGTTTCCTTGGTGTGTATGTGTAGCAGTGGGATTGCTGGGTTGTATGGAAGTTCTATTTCCAGTTTTTTAAGGAATCTCCACACTGTTCTCCATAGTGGCTGTACTAGTTTGCATTCCCACCAACAGTGTAAGAGGGTTCCCTTTTCTCCACACGCTCTCGGCATTTATTGCTTGTAGACTTTTGGATCGCAGCCATTCTGACTGGTGTGAAATGGTACCTCATTGTGATTTTGATATGCATTTCTCTGATAATGGGTGATGTTGAGCATCTTTTCATGTGTTTTTGTTAGCCATCTGTATGTCTTCTTTGGAGAAATGTCCGTTTAGTCCTTTGGCCCATTTTTTGACTGGGTCCTTTATGTATCTGGTATTGAGCTGCATGAGCTGCTTGTATATTTTGAAGACCAACTCTTTGTCAGTTGTTTTGTTTGCTATTATTTTCTCCGATTCTGAAGGCTGTCTTTTCACCTTGCTTATAGTTTCCTTTGCTTTGCAAAAGCTTTTAAGTTTAATTAGGTCTCATTTATTTTTGCTTTATTCCCATTACTCTGGAAGGTGGGTCATTAGAGGATCTTACTATGATTTATGTCAGAGAGTGTTCTGCCTATGTTTTCCTCTAGAAGTTTTATAGTTTATGATCTTACATTTAGATCTTTAATCTATTTTGAGTTTATTTTTTGTATACGGTGTTAGAAAGTGTTCTAGTTTCATTCTTTTACAGGTAGTTGACCAGCTTTCCCAGCATGAGTGTGGAGTTTTAAGCCAGCTTTTTCTCTCACCTTTATCAAGAGGCTCTTTAGTTCCTCTTCACTTTCTGCCATAAGGGTGGTGTCATCTGCATATATGAAGTTATTGATATTTCTCCAGGCAATCTTGATTCCAGCTTGTGCTTCCTCCAGCCCAGCATTTCTTATGATATACTCTACTGCTAAGTCGCTTCAGTCGTGTCCAACTCTGTGCAACCCCATGGACTGCAGCCTACCAGGCTCCTCCGTCCATGGGATTTTCCAGGCAAGAGTACTGGAGTGGGTTGCCATTGCCTTCTCCTGTAACTGCATAGTGATACACCAATTCAACTTACTGCTATGGGGGGAAAACACCATTTAATGAGACATCCAGACAAAGCACAGACCCGACTAAGGGGACACACACTCTGCACAGACATTTAATAAGCAGGGTGACAATATACTGCTTGACGTCCTCCTTTTCCTATTTGGAACCAGTCTGTTGTTCCATATCCAGTTCTGACTGTTGCTTCTTGACGTGCATCCAGATTTCTCAGGAGGGAGGTCAGGTGGTCTGGTATTCCCATCTCGTTCAGAATTTTCCCCAGTTTGTTGTGATCCACACAGTCAAAGGCTTTGGCGCAGTCAAGGAAGCAAAAGTAGATGTTTTTCCAGAATTTTCTTGCTTTTTTATGATCCAGCGGAGGTTGGCAAGTTTACTGAGCACATAGGGGACCCCACAGCAAGGGGAGGCTGCTCTTCCTGCTCCAGCAGGTAACACGCTCCTACCTTTGAGATGCTTCTCATTCTTCTGTGAGGAAAGACAGTTGAATCCAAAACCCAAAAATGTTCAAGACCATTGCAAAGGTTATCCTCACATTGTTTAAAACTGTTTAATAATATTACTTTATGAATGATGTTTTTCTTCCATCCTTTTTTTCTTCCATTCTTTCAATTTCTGTTTGCTTTCTCGCTTCAGGCTCGCCTTAAATCGCTGCATATCTTTTCTTACTGTGGATGACCTCTTGGGCCACGTCCGGGAATCAGCGAGGCTCCTCGTTTCTTTTTCTGGATAGGGAATGTGGCGTCCTGAGAGCCTGCCTTCCCTTGTCCCAAGCATTAAGGACATACCCAGAGAGTCACAGGTTAGGCCAGAGCTGCTCCTAAAGTCTGTTCCTGACTCATCCAGGCTGGGTTTGACTGGGTCCCTGAGATGTGACTTCTCATAAGTGTCTTTAGTACCTGCCACAGCTCCAAGCCCAGACCTGCCAAGGATGCCTTCTTCTGTCTTGTTTTGTTTCAGTTTGATGCCGAATTGTGTGAGCATGTGAGAAACAACAGCGGGCCGGGCGCANAACAGTGTAAGAGGGTTCCCTTTTCTCCACACGCTCTCGGCATTTATTGCTTGTAGACTTTTGGATCGCAGCCATTCTGACTGGTGTGAAATGGTACCTCATTGTGATTTTGATATGCATTTCTCTGATAATGGGTGATGTTGAGCATCTTTTCATGTGTTTTTGTTAGCCATCTGTATGTCTTCTTTGGAGAAATGTCCGTTTAGTCCTTTGGCCCATTTTTTGACTGGGTCCTTTATGTATCTGGTATTGAGCTGCATGAGCTGCTTGTATATTTTGAAGACCAACTCTTTGTCAGTTGTTTTGTTTGCTATTATTTTCTCCGATTCTGAAGGCTGTCTTTTCACCTTGCTTATAGTTTCCTTTGCTTTGCAAAAGCTTTTAAGTTTAATTAGGTCTCATTTATTTTTGCTTTATTCCCATTACTCTGGAAGGTGGGTCATTAGAGGATCTTACTATGATTTATGTCAGAGAGTGTTCTGCCTATGTTTTCCTCTAGAAGTTTTATAGTTTATGATCTTACATTTAGATCTTTAATCTATTTTGAGTTTATTTTTTGTATACGGTGTTAGAAAGTGTTCTAGTTTCATTCTTTTACAGGTAGTTGACCAGCTTTCCCAGCATGAGTGTGGAGTTTTAAGCCAGCTTTTTCTCTCACCTTTATCAAGAGGCTCTTTAGTTCCTCTTCACTTTCTGCCATAAGGGTGGTGTCATCTGCATATATGAAGTTATTGATATTTCTCCAGGCAATCTTGATTCCAGCTTGTGCTTCCTCCAGCCCAGCATTTCTTATGATATACTCTACTGCTAAGTCGCTTCAGTCGTGTCCAACTCTGTGCAACCCCATGGACTGCAGCCTACCAGGCTCCTCCGTCCATGGGATTTTCCAGGCAAGAGTACTGGAGTGGGTTGCCATTGCCTTCTCCTGTAACTGCATAGTGATACACCAATTCAACTTACTGCTATGGGGGGAAAACACCATTTAATGAGACATCCAGACAAAGCACAGACCCGACTAAGGGGACACACACTCTGCACAGACATTTAATAAGCAGGGTGACAATATACTGCTTGACGTCCTCCTTTTCCTATTTGGAACCAGTCTGTTGTTCCATATCCAGTTCTGACTGTTGCTTCTTGACGTGCATCCAGATTTCTCAGGAGGGAGGTCAGGTGGTCTGGTATTCCCATCTCGTTCAGAATTTTCCCCAGTTTGTTGTGATCCACACAGTCAAAGGCTTTGGCGCAGTCAAGGAAGCAAAAGTAGATGTTTTTCCAGAATTTTCTTGCTTTTTTATGATCCAGCGGAGGTTGGCAAGTTTACTGAGCACATAGGGGACCCCACAGCAAGGGGAGGCTGCTCTTCCTGCTCCAGCAGGTAACACGCTCCTACCTTTGAGATGCTTCTCATTCTTCTGTGAGGAAAGACAGTTGAATCCAAAACCCAAAAATGTTCAAGACCATTGCAAAGGTTATCCTCACATTGTTTAAAACTGTTTAATAATATTACTTTATGAATGATGTTTTTCTTCCATCCTTTTTTTCTTCCATTCTTTCAATTTCTGTTTGCTTTCTCGCTTCAGGCTCGCCTTAAATCGCTGCATATCTTTTCTTACTGTGGATGACCTCTTGGGCCACGTCCGGGAATCAGCGAGGCTCCTCGTTTCTTTTTCTGGATAGGGAATGTGGCGTCCTGAGAGCCTGCCTTCCCTTGTCCCAAGCATTAAGGACATACCCAGAGAGTCACAGGTTAGGCCAGAGCTGCTCCTAAAGTCTGTTCCTGACTCATCCAGGCTGGGTTTGACTGGGTCCCTGAGATGTGACTTCTCATAAGTGTCTTTAGTACCTGCCACAGCTCCAAGCCCAGACCTGCCAAGGATGCCTTCTTCTGTCTTGTTTTGTTTCAGTTTGATGCCGAATTGTGTGAGCATGTGAGAAACAACAGCGGGCCGGGCGCATGTCGCTGCTGGAAACTCTACACTCTGCTCCACTTCAATCTGCTTCTTGTAGAAAAGCCCGCAGTGTGTGTCGGGAGAAGAGGAGATTCAAGTCACTTTCAAGTTGCCTTGGACTTCCTGCTAAGCAACCCCTGAGTGGGGACTAGGTTGTGCGGTGGGGGGGTTTAGGTTGAGGGAACCAGATAGAGGGCTCTTTCTGTCTTATTTTACTTGGGAAACTTATTTTAAATTTTTTTTTTTTAATCTTTTGCTCAGGAGGCCATCTGGCTGCACTGAAAGGGATCTATCTGTCTTTGTTACACTGGCATGAGGTGGTGAAAATTGGAAGGATGAAAATTGGAAATTTGAACCCCCAAGAACACGTATTTCAAACTGTGGAGATCTGTGGTTTGTGATCTCTCAGCAAAATTAAGAAAAGGTGAAATCCAGATGAAAAAATTTTCAGTTCACAGATAAAGGAACAAAAATGATTTTCAAACCACACCCTCATCAGCAACCTTGTAATCAGATGTGCCCCACGTGTGCTGAGACGTCACGGGGAGCTTCTAGGTCCAGCCCAGACCACGATTGTCCCAACCCTTCCTGAGGCACAGGTCAGGGAGCTGAAGCCAGTGGCAATTACATCAGCTCAGGTGTTTGTGTTTAAGTATTCTGTTCAATAAATCCATAAAATTTTGCACAATGAGTGAGTGGTGGCCCCAAGATGGAGATTGAGGAGTTGGAAATTTCCATGAAACTGGCAGTTGCTGGTGACTCTTGGTGATGAACCCAGGGGAACAGGGGCCAAAGCCCCTGTGCATAGGAAATCCTGGAGGAGAACTGAGCTAGGAGCTGGGGTCCCTGAGTACGGGTCTGAGACTGCAGACAGGGAGCAGCATGGAGATGAGGAAGGGAGAAAGGAAGTAATGGGCTGAGCCCAGGGTGGGTGGACTGTGGGGCTGTGTACCCTAAGGCCAAGGACAGAGCCTAAACATATGAATCTGGAACAATTCCTGAACCAGGGCCGCATGAGAACATCCTGCCCTGGGTACTTCAAACAGCCCAGCAGAAGCACACTGGAGACAGGCCTGAGGATAAAGCTGAAGTAGGGGGCCTTCAACCCTTTATCCCAGCCTGGTCTTCTGCAAAGGAACAACCTCAACACAGACAGCTGAGAGACAAATATCACCAAGAGCGCCTGCACTTCACTAAAACACAGGTTTGATTACAAATGGAGGACATAGGAGACATCTCTGAAAAATGAAAGAGCCTCATGATGGCGGTTTTGAGGGGCAAAGCTAGGCGAGTGAACCCCTACTCAGCACTGTGCTCTCTGGAGCCCGACATATCGAGCTGCAGAACCCCAACATGGGCCTGCACACACCCCCACCATGCAGAGATGGGACGGATCTGGTCCTCCTCTGCTACTGATCCTGGGTGTCCCTTCCTCCTGGGTATGTCAGGTCAAATGAGGCCTCTGAGCTAGAGCAGCCAGCCCGGAGTCTGGCAGCTAGTCAGCACGTGGATAACATTAGCTAGCATCCATTTTGTCCTCATTATTGACAGTCCTGTTATTTTTTATCAGCCTCTGTCCTGGCTCTTGGAGGAGGAAATAGCAACACACTCCAGTATTCTTGCCTGGAGAATCACATGGACGGAGGAGCCTGGTGGGTTATAGTCCATGAGGTCACCAAGAGTTGGACACAACTGAGCGACTAAACAATAGCCAGCCCTGGCTCCCTCCATGCCGACTGCTCAGGGCAAGGTCTAACTCTTCATTTTTCCAACACAAGAACGCACGTCTTTCATCCACACTCCTGAGCCATGGCTACACGTGGCTGGGTGGGGGCAAGTCAGTCACAGGCCCACGTGCAGGAGACACTTCTGCACACCCCACGTGTGCAGGCCCCGTGAGAGTCACAGCACCCAGCCCAGTGGATGGCGAAGGAGCGTCCAGTGCCTTTTAGGCTCAAAGTGACTCCCTCCTGTCACCACAGCCCCTCCCCACCCCAGAACCTCGCTTCCATCCCGCCATGGCTGATGGTTGCTTCTGAGACACACAGGGCAACGCGGATGCAGCAAAACACGTGGGACTCAGGCTCTGCTACTGTCACACACAGGGCCACAGGGCTCAGGAAAGTGCTGAGCTTGACTTTTCTCATATGCAAAAGAGGAACATCATCTCCCTGCAGGGACGGTCTGGTAGCGTGTATTGTGTGTTGGGCACGAGGAAGGATGCAGTGAACGGTAGGTCTGTACCTTTCCCTGCACTAAGGCGCCAGCCCCGCCCACCTCCGGGGCAGTCCCTTTCCCCTACTCTGTGAGCTCCAGACGAGGAACCACAGATGAGGAGATCAGGGCTCGGCGAGGTGCACAGGCTTCCCTGGGTCCCCAGCATGGTCTGGGGCAGGTGGACCTTCACTACGGGTCCAGGGATTCTTCAAAATCCTGTGGATTCTCATCTCTCCTCTTCCTAGGCCAGGTGCCCTGTCTTGAACCTGGCCTCTGGGGAGAAAGAGGAGCCCAGCGCTGGGCCAGGGAGTCACCTGCCCCAGAAAGCAGCTCTGCTTTGGGTGAACAGAGATAAAGGCCAGGGGACGACATGGGACAGGCACCTGAGTCCTGTTCGGCTTTTCTGAAGGGCGAGGAGGAGGCAGAGGAGAAAGGGGCTGGGAGAAGCAGGGGAGAGCTTAGCAGAGTTCACAGACTCATTCATTCTTTGATAATGTATCATTCAAGCTAGGACATTTTGAGAGAGAAAGGGCACTGCTGGTGATTTTGTTGGGACGACAGGCAGACACTGGCACTGTTAGAGCATATCCAGGTGGACTGTGACTCCATTTTTAAGAACTCTGAAAGGGCATCTTCATAGCATCACTGATGTCCTTGATCGCCCAGGGGATATCTCCTTTGATTTCCCTCTTTGAGAATCTTTGGATTCAGACCCTCTCCTTTCTGGGACCCAGACTCCAGGTTCTCACTCCTTGTGTCTTCCTGAGTGCAGACCAGGCTTTCACAGGTCAGCTGGGGCTCCATGAGCCTCACTCTTTAGGAACTGGACTCCCCGGAAAGATTTAACGACAAGATCTAGCCCCTGTCCTCCTGCCACTTGAGAACATGGGCCAGGAAAGTACCTTGTGGATTAGGACTGATTTGGTTATAAAAGCCTGCAGCTCTTTTAAGAAAGGAAAAAAAGAGTAGCCATTCGATGTACACCGTGATTGTCAATGTACCCTGATTTTAGGAACATAAGGTTTGTGGTTTTTTTTTTTTTAACTCTTATTAAATCAAGGAACTCTCCTGCTATCCTCTGACTTCTTTCCTTGTACTCAGGGAGGGTGAGACCCATTAACCACTGGGTTTTATGTACACAGGACCAGTAAGTATACTTGTGACCACCATCTACAAGAAAAATTGCATTTGACATTGTGAAATACTCACAAACACACATACGTGCAAAATGTTCTTCCCTTTACTAGGTGTGATGGAGGCCTGCCTGTGTTTCCCATTCATTTTTCTTCCTATTTGCTGCTATTTCATTTTTAAAATTGCTGTTTCTGACAGGCTGCACTGACATCACAGCCAGAGTCTGCCCAGCATTTCTTCCAAATTGTTTCTCATTTGAGATCTGAAAATACCCCGGAATCATACAGTGCAGAACTGGATCTGAAGCCCAGTAGCCTCTGTCCACTGCCTCTTGCCTGGGGCTCCTCTCTGCAGACGGCAAGGACGACTTGTCTGAAGCCACACAGCCCAGAATCAGATCAGGCCTCCCCAAGCCCCAGCTCTGAGACACAAAGGCCCGTGCTGGACCCTGGTGCCTTGTCCATCAAGCGTGAGAGGGCTGGCCTCCCACAGGACTGTTGAGAGGATAAGAAGATTGTGTCTAGAAAGTACTGTCGGGGCCCTTGTAGGCACAGGCTGCCCTGGAAACATCAGCAGGATGGAAAGCGCTTGAACAAGGTGCTGGTTCGTTCCCACTGGGAACTCTGTCCTGCCCACATGAGCAAACATGAGGCGAATGCATTAACCTCCAGTCCCCCTCGGCCTCCTGAGCAAGCAATCTATCAGCGGGAGAACTGGAAAGAGCTGGTCTCTCGCAGGCCTTGTTCCCAGGTGCCAAGGCCCCGGCATGGCTCTGGGGGTTCCCACAGAAGCCAGAAGGACGGTCACCTCCCCCAAAGCTCAGGAATGCCCAGAATGGTTGTTTCCTCACGGCCCTTCAAGCCCCCATGACCCAGGCTGATGTTCCCACGTTCAGGAAAATGCCTAAGAAGAGGCCAGGACAAGGCGAGAACCCACGGCTGCATCTGGGGCCTTCTAGACTGACCAAGGCTGGTCCCTCCTTCCGGGGACTTCCACAGCTGCAGTGCAGGGCCTGGCTGGGCTCAGGGGGCCTGCACCTTCCCAAGCCCTCAGCCCCTGGCCTCACCTCCTCCACAGACAGTCGGTCATCCCGCCTAGATCTGGCTGCCGGCATCTGCCTTGAGGCCAAGCCAGCAGCATCACTGGGATCCCTATAGGTGAGTCAGGGAATCCCAGTGGTCATGGAGCTCAGACCTCCTCCAGGCTGTTGCTCACTTGTGTCCATCTGCAGAAGGTCACAGCCTCACTTCCCTGGAACTGATCCCTGATGATGGTCCTGTTCTGCTCAGTATTTCGGGAATCACAGTCTTCTAAGGGCCTGGCTGTGTCCTAAGGGGTGGCCAGCCATCCACTACCTATGATGAAGCATCAGCAGCAGAGATCTCCTCCCCGGGGCCCCACTGACTGTGACACAGGGAGTGTTTGCTGGTCCCTACAGAGGGGAGGAGGGAGGGGCCTCTGAGGAGAGCGGCGACTCCTTAGTGTGGACTCACAGGGAGTGAACCACTATAGTTGGTCATGTGGTGGAGATTCCGGGGGAAGGAGGACTCTAGAGAAGAGACAGTGTGTGTGAGCACTCATATGCAGACATTAGCGTGAGATAAAGTTGGGTCCAAGTCGTGACTTAGCAGTGTGGCCTCAGATGCACAGATGAACACAGTCTTGTGAGCATTGCTGTCTTTATTTTAGAGATGAACAAAGAGAGGGTCCCATGTGTGATTTATCAGGCAGTCATTCTAAAAGTTTTTCTTGAGTACCTTCTATGGACCAGCCACAAAGAATAAGTTGTGAGTGAAAGAGGCCAGGCCCCTCTCTTCCTGTGTGGTGGTATTAAGCCTCTCCTTTGGGGGTGCAGTCAGCAGGCAAGTGAACAGGGAAGGTGGCGCAGGGGATGGGAAAAGCGGGATAAGGTGCCAGGGACATGCAGGGGAGGAGCTGCTATGCAGGGTCGGGGGTCTGCAAAGCCATTTCTGACAAAGTGATGGCAACCAGAGATGGAAGGAAGGATGGAAGCCATGCGATTTCTAGGCAGAGGCCACCGAGCACAAAGTCCTCTAGGGGGGCCGCCCTGGCCTATTCAAAGTCAAAAAGGCCAGTGTGGCTGGAGTGTAGCCGGGTGAGTTCTGAGAGGGGACAGGGGCCGCAGGTGTAAACCTCTGTTGGCCACTGGAGGATCTGGGTAGGGGTGACTCGGCAGGGCCTGATTTCCAGCCACTTGCTGCTGTGAGAGGAAGCAGCAGGACATGATGGTGAGCCAGCTAGCGGCCTGGTGTAGGGGGTTCAGATAGGAGATGGCTGTGGCTCAGATCAAAACGGGAGCATGAGGGGTGTCTGGGCTTTGGATGTATTTCGAAGGCAATTAATTGGGTTTGTTAATGGTTTAGCTGAGGGCTCGGACGTAATACGATAAATCAAAGATAACTAAAAGGTTTTGGCCTGAGCCATGGGAAGACAAGTTGTTACTTGCATAAATAAGGACTGCGGGTAGGGGGAAAGTGGGAATTGGGAATTTTGTTTTGCATATGGTGCATTTCAGAGGAGGAGGTGGGAGTCTGGGAGAGAGATCCCTGGATTCCATAGCTCTGGGCACAATAAGCTCCCATTTCTAACTCACAGCAGGACACCATATGGGCTCACAATGGCAGTCCTCAGGGGTCAGTAGATCGCCCCCTCCCTGAGGGAGGTAGAGAAATAATCTACCTCTCTCAAGGCTCGGCTTCCCCAGCACTGCTTTCAGGGAATCCTTGATGGTGCGCTAAGTTCCCCTGATCCCTGCATCAGTCCTGACCTACACTTACCACGCTTTGTGAAAATGCTCACGTCATCGCAAGTCATCCCCCCCCAACCCCTGACTGTTGGTTCCGTGAAGTCAGGGGACAAGCTGGCTTGCTCCCCACAGTATTCATACCACCTAGTAATGAGCTTGACGTGGCAGTTGTTGGCTGGCTAAATGAGGGCCACCAGTTGTGTAAAACATGGTAGGCCATGGACTTCTTTATTTTTTAATGCAGCATCATTCTGAAGAGTCAGTATCATCCTTCGGAATGAACCCAGGGGTTAGGCTGTGGGCCCCTCCCTGGTGAAGGAGCATTCCGTACCGGCTCGGCACAGGCCCCAAGGCACCGGCAACACTCCCCAAAAGGCTCCCCATCAGGAGGCGAAGAGGAGAAACTCAGCTTTTAAGATCGCTTTCGGCTCCAGCTGGTACCCAAGCTTTGCTCAGAGGCTAAGCAGAGGCAGGCAGGATCTAATCCCAACTCTGTAGTCCTCAGGGAGCATCAGAGCGAGAGAGGGAGCAGGATGGCTTCCATGCACACCAGCCGTCTGATCCATGCAAGTGTGGGTGATGCTAAGCTCCAGAGTTATGTGGGGAGGCTGAGACTCGGGCAAGGGTCTCAGATCACAGAGTGAGCAGACAGAAGGCCAGGATTCAAGAGCTGGCCTGTCCCAGGACCCCACGGTGCCACTTGACATTGCCTCAAATCCCTCCTTCCTCCAGCCCATCTGCAACTCAGTAACCGTATCACAGTCACTCTATAAATGACCGGGATGTACCGAGCACAGGGGTGACAGTCATGTGTGGGCCTACGGGCAGGAGAGTCTGGAGCACAGAACACTCTGGACTCAGGATTTCTGGGCCCTTTGTGCTGACCTCTCCCTTCCAGCATGGTTGAGAGAAGGTGGTGGGAAGTGTGGAAGGCTGACCTCTGTGTGGACAGAACCCAGTATCTGTCGGGCTCTCTCCCTGTTCTCAGTGTCCAGGCCAGTGCTGGCTGAATCAGCATCTGGCAACCATCAGGGGCCCTGGAGCAGAGCAGAAAGTAAGAAAGTGCTGGGTGTTTGGCCCTGCCATCGGGGTCAGAGGCTCTGCTGCCTGCTACGAAGCCTGAGAAGCACAGAGTGGAGGTTTCCCTCCCCATCGCTGGTACACAAACACTCAAGCCCTTACACAGAACTATCCCTTTGGAAGGAGAGGGCTGACTGGCCGTAAAGGAGGGCTTCTAGCAAAGCCAAGTGCATTCAGGGAGGAGGCAGTGCACACACCCCCCCACCAAGGATGCGGAATAAAGGATGAAAGTCTGCCTCCCAGTCCTTGCCTACGATGACCGTTATTACTATGGCTTGCTTTCCACCAACTGTTGCAGCAAGGATTACATAACCCCTCCGTGTGTTGGGTTTGAAGAAGAAAAACCAAGTCTGGAGAGTTCCACATGGTTACACTAATTTCAAACCGTTGGCTGCTACATTTGAGTACATGTCTTTATTAGGAAAATTATAAGTGCATATACATCTTTTCATTGATATGATTTCAAAGTAGAAATTGTTGTTTCTCAAAAGAGTTGTTACTTGTTTTGTTTTTTGTTTTTTAAAAAAGCACACTGCATACAGGAAGCTGCCTTCTCCGGGACCATTTTCACATTTTGTGGGAGACGCCATTTAAACAATACAAAATACAGTATTTATCACATTTAACACTGAACCCATCACTGCTCAGAGACTGAGAGTCCAGCGAGGTTGCAGGATTACAATCTATGGGATTTTTCAATTTGGCAATGCCAGTGGTCTCCTTAAGGGACATGAAGGGTTTTTCTAAGGGATATTTCCAAGGGATGGGAAATTTCCCAGCAAAGATGCATAGAAGGATCAGGACCCACCATTCTCATTCAGCTACGAAAGGTTTACCACCTGGGAAAGGTAATAAGCGCCCAGTGAGAGATCGCACAGTGATTACACCAGCCAGCAGCCAGAAAAGGCAGGTCAGACTGGATCCTATGACAAGGCGTAAGGTCTCTGGACTTCACGGTGGGGGGTGGGGGGGGGGAACCACAACCTCCTGTTACGCAGGCCCTCTCCTCAAAGCTGGCCCTCCTTTTTCTGGAGGACCGGCAGATAAGCAGAGGGCCCCTCCTGAGCCTCGCTGGGGTCTTAGTACCTGGCTGGAGTGGGGCAAAGAGCAGTGCAAACAACACAAGGCACAGATTCAGATTCCAACACGCAGCACATTTGGGAGCTCAGTCCCCCCCACCGCCCCCCCTCCCGTCTTCCCTGCCTGGGTCCTGATGCAAAGGCTGGTGGTGGAGGACCACCCTGGGGTTACACAGAGCACAAGTGAAGGTCAGAGAGGGGCAGCGCTGGGCCAGGAGGAACAGCTGGGTGCTCCCTAATCAAAGTGATGCACAGGATTTGTATTTTGAAAGCAAAAAGGGATCAAGAGAGTCTTTTCCTGTGCAAATGGACTATTTAAATGCATATTTGCTTTAGCTGGGCAGTCTCCACTTAGGAGCGACTGCAAGGAGAGGAATTGTCACACAAATAATTTTCCAGGCAGTTTCTCCTCTTATCTATTTTCCCCCCAATAGGGGAGAAACAAAAGTTATTCTTTATTTAACTGCAGTCAAGATTTATTTAGGGCCATGTTAATTTTCTAAAAGAAAGAGATTCAGTGGTTCTGGTTCATGGATACCAGGGGAAGATGCGTCTAAATTTTCCATGAGATTTTAAAATATCTTGAATTACTTAGAAATGACTCTCCCACTGACAATTCGATCATTTCATGTATAATTCAGGAGCCCTGTAGCGACAGGTTAATTTCAGAAGAGGGTTTTGAAACAGTTCTGTATCCTTTGTAACTAATAAAGGCCCCTCCATACTCTATTTAATCAGTATAACAAAGCTGATTTGACGATCTGAATTTTTGTTTGGTTGATGAATTTGCCATATAAAGTGAAGGTCTAATTTAAAGGATTATTTATGGAAATGCCTAACACATGTTACTGATAACTCAAAGATTATTAAATCTGAGAACACCTACAATTCAAGATTATTTTACAACTATATACTTTCTGCATGTTATTTACAGTTCCTGTCAATTGATACATTTCCTGGTTTTGCCCTTTTTTTTTTTTTTTCCCTAGGTTCTTAACTCAAAAAACCTTACTGGGAAGTTTAACCAGAGAGGAAAAGTATTAGTGAGACCAAATGAAAAGCAAAACAAGCAAAACCCTTTCAAGGGCCTCGCTTTCCAGAAAGTGAGATTTCTAACTGTTCAATGCAACCCTACAATCTGCTCTCAGTAAAGGGAAACACGCTAAATGTCAGAATTTGTAAGCTACTTTCCTAACCAGCCCATCATTTTCTAAGAGGAATGCCCTGCTGGACATCCTGTAAGCACAAAATGACAGTAGCAGCAGAGAAGTCCAGAGGCCACTGTGCAAGGTAAAAGATGACAGAATCATCAAATGGGGGGACAGGTGAAGTTAGACTTTAATTGGGAAGGACTCCTCACGTTCAGCTTTGATTATTTTATGGGCGGGGCTTTCAAAACCAAAAAAAGTTGAAAAAAGTTTTTGGTTATTCCCCAAACAATGCTGACACCACCGTGAGAAAATCCTCTGTAGTTCTGAAATATCAACAATTATAGCAGCCTTGAGGGTCTACATCCTCGGAGGTCCATACTGCTGCAAACTGAGTTCCCTTGGGCTCTGCTGATACAACCAGGGGTTTGTGATCATGAGGAAATCAAAGTCCAGACGGACTACAGCCCCAATCAGAAACCTGGTCAAAGGCCCCGAGGGGCACCTCCTCACCCTCAGCCTTTGCACACAAGAACCGACTGCGCATGCACCAAGGACGTTGGCTTTGAACAAAAACAACAGGATTGGACGCTGGACAGTATTCCAAGCAAGACACAGACGTGCACAGTGATCTCAGGACCAGGCGACATGAGACATTTTGGGTTGCTTCTTGGCGCCCAGTTTAAAGTAAAGCTTTGGTCTTGAGAGAGTCCTTTTCCGGGGTCATGGAGACAGTCTTGGATACACATGACGATGGATGAGAGAGAGAATGATGAGAAGGACGTGATGGGATGTAGAGGAGAGCTCGGGATGAAGGGTGCATCTCACCCTACCCTGGCCTCACACTCCTGCCTGCTCAGCTCAGGGAAGCCCTGCGGTCCTCACCAAAAAGGCCCACCCCTGCCTGCTCTCACCCCAGAGAAGGGTGAGCCTCCTGCCTAGCCCCCTAGAACCTCCACCACAAGCACAAGGCAGCCTTCACTAGAAACTGCCCAGGCTGGTTGGTGCGAACCCCTCCTGGTGGCTCTCCACCCTGGACATGGTGATGTGGGCAGGTCTCCCTCCCTCCGGGGTTCAGGGGTTCCAGCCTGCACAGCTCGGGAACCTCTGGCCAGATAAGGGGTTCCGTGAGAAAGGCACAACAAAGCAGGTAATAGAAAGGTCTTAATCTAAGTTCCTATCTGTTACCAGTGACATTGGATAATCAAACTAAATGAGAAATAAACACCGTATATTCTGCTACATAATCAAATGGTGAAGTAAGGCAAACTGTGCGGGACAAGGCCCTTGGAAACGCACTCAGCCCTGCCTGGGTGCAGGGGGTGGCTGCGAGCCCTTCCTAACACTGGTTTCAGACCTGGGCTTCCTCAGGCGTCTGACCCCACCTGCGCCTCTCACATCTTGAACCTCCTGTTGACAAGAACAGAGGGAGACACCATTAAGGCGGGTCCCCGCAGCGGCGGGGCAGCACGCTCGAGATGCCGGCCCCGCTCCAGCCGGGGCCCCCTCCTGATTTCCCCATCGCGTTGGGGCTCCTCCCTTCCCAGACCCTGAACGAGGAGGCTGAAGTGAGAGCAGACGGCAGAGGCCAGGGACGAACGGAGGGCGGGAAGCGGAGAGGGCAGGTGGGGGGCGATCACAGGGCGGAAGGACGCACGCAGGCGCGGCCCGGCACCGCGCGCAGCCCAGCAGCCCAGCAGCCCCGCGCGCAGCCCAGGCCCAGGGCGGGGCGGCCCTGCGCACGCGCACTCGCCGGACGCGGCAGCCCCACCGAGGCCGGGACCCGGCTGCCCGGCTCTCCCGCGGCGACCCTGCTTCCGTGGGGCTGCGGCTGCGCCCGCCGCCCAGACACAGTGTGGCGCCAGGGCCAGGGGGGCAGCCTAGGGGTGGACGGGGGCTCGCCTGCGCGTCTTCATGGGGCGAGGGGCCGCTCTCTCAGCCGGGCTGCCCCGGGGTGGGCGGCAGGGGCCGGCTCCCGAGCACTGCAGGAAGCCGTTTGCAACCTCAGGGAAGCAACAGCTTGGCCCACAGCTGCTACAGGACGAACAGCTCGCCCAGAACAGACCTGCCAGCCTCTTCCGCACAAAGCTATCCTGTTCCTGAGGTGTGAAGAGGGAGCTCGGAGACACGCGTCCGGCCCACTTTTCCAGACGCTTCTGTAACAGCGCTGCTACCCTGGCCGAGGTCTTGCAGACCACTGCTGCTGGTTTCCACGGAAAGGACTGCAAGCCTGGGCCGTCCAGCCGCCATCCGGAGGCCTTCAGAGGCACCGAGGCGGGACGCGGCAGACGGGCAACCCGCACACCCGGAGCAGGCCCGCCGTCGCCCAGCCGCGCCAGAGGGTGCAGGCCGGGGATTCGCCAGGCGCAAGGGCTGCAGGCGGAAGGAAAAGGCCCGGGGCCGCTGTGCCCTAAGGCACAGCCCTCCAGTGCGGAGAAGGAATGACTAATTCTTATGCCGCCAAGCAAGAGGCGCTCACAGTGCTCTGTGACCCGGGTGACAGGCAGGGCCCTGCGATGCTTCGCCGGAAATCCGTGTGCTCCGTCCTCCACCCGTGCCATCTTTCTGGATCTGTGTACTGAAATCATGGTCAGGGGTCTGGGAGGCAGGGTGCATGTGCGTCCATGTGTGATGGGGGATGGGGAAAATAGCATATATCTTCAAGGGTTCCCTTTGCAAAGTATCGCTGAAATCAGCCTTTCTCTCCCCTGGGATCCCTCCTCCTCCCAGCCCAAATTAGCGATTTGGGAAGAAATCTCAGCTATAAATCTGTGTGTATCTATGTGTTGGATTGGGAGCTGGTGAATGAGGACTGAGACAGCTGTGTCCCGGAAGCGAATCCCTCAAGGTCAGGCAGCAGCGGGGGAGGGGACACACTAGGCGTCCCCAGAGCTACAGGCCCTTCACACAACTCCTCTGCACCGGGGACTCGGGGACTGTGGACAGAATCTACAAAGCGAGTTAATTGCCCTGCAAAGAGGCTCCCTGAGAAGCATTTCCACAGCTGCTCTCTGGAAATTCAGAGCTGCCAGCCAGTTTCCCCACGGAGTCTGAGGAAACCCACCTGAGCTTGGAGGTAAGGCCACTTGCACCGTCCCAGGCCCTGGGGAAAAGCCCGCCTCCCGTGGCAGAGGGGTGGAGGACCAGGCAAGGCACTTGTGGCAAGATTTCAGTTATCGCCTGCAAATGTCATGCCCGCAGCCAGCTCTCCTCCACAAAGGCAGGGACGCCCGAGGCAGGGGCAAACAAGAGGGTATAACGCACACGCCTCTCGCTGGCTGTCTTGAGACGCCCCTGCTGGGCTAGCAGACCGCTCTGTGCAGAGTTCAGGTGGCCACATGCTGCCCTCAGACAGGAATGCATATTATGAGTGTGGAGCTCTGAGCGATCCTGACCCGGGGCCTTCCGGGAGAGGGAGTGGAGGGCTAGGTGGGAGGCGCATCAGCCCAGGGTGATGCTGGAGAGAGGCCAGGTCACTCTAGATGGAGCCCGGAGCCATTCTAGAGTCCAGGCTGTTCTAGACAGAGTCCTGAGCCCACAGGCCCCAACCCCCATCTCTGCACACAGCTACTTTCTTCTTAACATAGCAGACCAGGAAGGGCCCTGAAAAAGCGCATAAATACAGGAGCCAGGGTGGCCGCCGAGGCGGCAAAGCGCTGCTCCCCCACGGACGTCTGAAAGCTGCCCCCGGGAGGCAGGGAGGTCTGCCCTGGAGGAGGCTGAGAGCAAATTTACAAAGCGCCGGGAGCAGAGTGCACTGTGGTCCATCTCGAAGTGGCAGATAACTAGTGTTTCCTTTTCTGAGCAGCCTTTCTCTTCTTCTGTCGCTTCTTTTTTCCTATCTTTTCTTTTTTCCCCAATTTTTCTTCTCTGCTCCCCCTTAGATAAAATTAGTAGAACCATTAATAATGTTGAAATAAACAAGAGTACATGTCAGTCTGTGCAATATTTAAAACTGGCCTGTGTATTTGTTTAACCCTGTCTTTAGTCTCAAGCCTGGAGGCCCCTGGGCAAAGTACTGTCTGTCAGTATTTCATTAAAATAAATCAGACATTTTCCCTCATTCCAAAAAACATTACACGGGCTTCTGGAACACTGATACTTGTGAACTGGTTATAGCCATGGTCCATTGGGCAGTTTGACCCTGGTTCCCGCTATTGCCTGAGGCTTCTAACAGGGACCAGGCCTTGATATCTGTAAGGGTGGGAAGGCAGGCCCAGGGCCAGACTGCATCACCCCAACCTGCTCTCCTGGGGCTTCTTTACATCTCAATGCAGAGCTGAACTCCCTGCTGTATCTTAAACATCTCTGCATTTCAAATCGAATAAAGGACGCTGGAGGACCAAGGTTTAAATGACCATCCAGGAGAAAAAAGAAGGCAGCCCGATCCCACCTTCTTTCTGGATGCCCGTGGACACCCCTGGAAATGACTGGGATTGTTCTGGAGAGCAAGGGAGAGAGCTGGTTAGCAGGATTTTATTAGAGCAACTTTATTAGAGCAATTGGCTCTTGACTGTCACATTAACATGATTCAAGCTTAATGGTATTTAATGATTTATGGGGTAAGGCCACCTGTTCCTGAGAAAGCTTGATATTAACCATGGACTGGAATTATGGGATTTTTACATGGGAAAATGTGAAAGCTGGGGATTATGAGGTTTGCATCTCTGGAGATTACATGGGGATGTTAGGAGAACCAGGTTGGAGGAAGGGGAGAAGGGATTAGTGAGTCAAATATTATTCTTCAGAAAACTAGTGCCACTGATTCCACTGTTTAAAAAAAAAAAAAAAAACNCTCTTGACTGTCACATTAACATGATTCAAGCTTAATGGTATTTAATGATTTATGGGGTAAGGCCACCTGTTCCTGAGAAAGCTTGATATTAACCATGGACTGGAATTATGGGATTTTTACATGGGAAAATGTGAAAGCTGGGGATTATGAGGTTTGCATCTCTGGAGATTACATGGGGATGTTAGGAGAACCAGGTTGGAGGAAGGGGAGAAGGGATTAGTGAGTCAAATATTATTCTTCAGAAAACTAGTGCCACTGATTCCACTGTTTAAAAAAAAAAAAAAAAACATAGAAGCTTGAGTTGCAGATCTAACCTGCTCCTGAGCAAGGCCCATGTACTGCCACTTGCAATGTGAACTCAACAGAAGGGACGCAAGGCATCTGACCAGCAGGCCAGCTTATGTTTATAAATACCAGAAGTGTGTGTGAGCCCCATGCCTGACAATCAGTGGGTTTTAGCTCAGGTAAATAAGTTCCCACATACAGTAGGAGGTTCATACCATGAGACAGTGAGCATTTTATTGCTAGTACATATAATGTCACATTTGATACAGTTTTAGTACAAGTGAAAAAATACACTGGGTAACATTAAAAAGCTGCAATCACACATAAATCATATATATTTCTTTACAAATTGCCAGTAGTTTACCATAATAGAGAAATGTAACCTACTGACATTCATATGGCTCCACTTCAAATATAGGAATTGTTTGACTATAAATATATTTTGAAATACATTTGTCTACTAAAGAAACGTTTAAAAAATTGTGCACGAAAATATATATAAAAAATGCCTTGCAAAAAGTTACAAATACCACCAGGCCCATCTGTGGATCCCATGTATGCATGGGACTTTCATCTTGCCAACATTTCTGATTGGAACCTGAAACTGTGCCGTGGCTTCAGGAGAAGGGGTTAGTGGTCAGAGGCTCGTTTATTCATCTATTTTTTCACTTCTGATTTCAGAAACCTCAGAATTTGTAGAGCCTCCATGGCCTAAATAAGCTTCAGAGGCAATCACAGAAACCAAATTCCTCAAAGGAAACCCTCAGATTGAAAATTGCATTTGATTCTGCAAAGACTGTCTTTCATGGGAAGGCGGAGACATGATCTCATACCCCCAGCAGAGGGCCAGCCCCGTTCTGGAGAAGGCCAGAGAAGGATCTCACAGAGGGCCTGTGGACGAGGGGTGGGCAAAGGGAGGAGGGGGCCTGCAGAGCTGGAGCCCGTGCGGCCACCCTCCTCCAGCTGGGTGCGCACAGAAAGGAGAAGCAGGAGCAAGATGCAAGCATGCTCTGGGCAGCAGGGAGAGGCTGGGAATGACCCAGAGGGGTCTCTGAACACAGTCCCCAGTGATGGCAGTTCTGCATGGAGCTCTGCTCTAACCTCTGAGCTGGAACGAGGAGGTGTAAGGCAGCGGCCACTGCCGAGCACCAGCCAGCATCTGGGTTGTCATTCTAGTAGTGGTTCCCCTGCTGGAGCTGCCCACAGCCTCCCTCCCAGCCTCAGCGTCTGCAGGAAGAGCGCTTTTCTCAGCTCCCTGCTTGACCATCACCTGACTGTGCTCAGACTCCCCAGGGGAGAAAAGGAGAATCTCCAAAACAAACCAAATACAGAGCTTGAAGTAATTATCAATTTAAAAAAGGACAATGAGTGATGATGACTGTGATGATCATGAGGTAACTGACTGGTGGGAAATGCTGATGGGATGATATAATTTCTTAGAAAAACCCCAGTTATAAAACAGCCAATGTGAAGAGTATGGATGCGTACACGCTGCAGTATTGTACCACGGGCTATAAATGCAGTTGTCTGCGTGCTGGGCAAAGCTCACGTCCATCCCAGATCAATGCACTGCCCCCAGGCATACCTGCCTCCCCCCGCCCCCACACCTTTGCCCTTTCATCTCATTCAGGTCTAGCTCTCCTCGGCTGGTCTAGTGGAAAGTCCGTTTTGGTGGTTGTGCTTACTTGTTTAAAGCTTTGTCCAGGTACTCCTGAATCCACTTCAGTTTCGGGTCAATGCACACTTGCCTGTTGTTGCTCTTCAGCCTTGCCCTGTCAAGACAGAAGAGGCGACAGTGTGCAGCTGGGCAGAAGGGGGCACGGCTGTGACCCGGGCCACTGCTCACCCGGTGCCCAGGTTTGGACCCGACTGGAGCCTCCCAGCCGGCTCGGGCTCGGAAGCCCTAGGTGTGCTCGGCAGACGATGCTAGCCAGGCTGCAGGTCTCACCCCAGAGATACTGGGAAGAGAAGGAAAGTCTTTAAGGAGTCCAGAGAGAGTTCACACACGGAACATCTGTGCTGGCTTTTGAAGGATAAGTAGGAGTGGGCAAGTAAAGGGGGAAAGAAAAGTAGGAGCAAATACCCCAGGGGTGTGGCACTGCAGAGAGGATGTGGAGGGATTGGAGACACAGGACCCTGAAGAAGCCTGCGGCCAGGTGCGGCCAGGTGTAAGGAGCGAAGGAGTGGGGCTTTATCTGCAAGTTTGTTTGGGATGGGAACTCGTGGGGACTTTGAACTGGAGGGTGGCAGAAGCAGATTTTCATTTTGATGGATCATCTTGACAGTCCATGGAGGACAGATTTAAGAGTAAGCCTGGGAGCCTGGAGACCTACAGAGAAGTCTGAGCAATGGTCTGGGGGATGGGAGAGGTGAGAGTGCGGTGCGGGGAGGGACAGTGTGTGGTGGGGGCNGCCCAGTGGGGGGCTGCAGACTGCGCCCCCACCTACCCAACTCCGGCGGAGCTCACCCCTTGCGCGCGGGCTGCCGGCGCCACCCTGTGGTCTCTCCTGGAAATCGGCGTCTCCGTTCCCAAGTCTCCATTCTCCGGCTGTTTGGGGGCGACATCATCCCTTTCTGTCTCTTCTCTTTTTCCTTCTCCAGCTCCTGCGTTTGGTTTCTTGGGAGTTCCTCCCCATTTCTTTCTAGGGTTTAGGGAGTATTTCCCCTAAGTTATCCCAAGTGACATGCACACTTCCTCGGGTACGCGCACCATGCGTACTGAGATCTGAGGCCGGGGGCTGGCTAGGATGACCCGGGCTACCACGATTTCCAAGCTCAGTCATCTCCCCTCCCAGCTAAATGTAGCGGCTTTAGGCTGGGAAAAATAATGTATCAACTTCCCAGTCGCCCCATTCCCAGCAGACACCTCTGAGGCTTTCTGAGGCTGCCCCTCCGCATCTACTGGAGCTGGGGGGACCTTGGGGGAGTAGGCTGGAGCAGGGGGCCTCGGCAAAGGGTTGGGGCAGAGTTCGCGACTTAGAAGAGGAGAGGACGGGGTTGGAGACAGAAGGGGCGGGGCGAGGTCGGGCGGGGGCCCCTGGCTCCGCCCTTTCCTGGCGGCTGGTCTTTAACACCGCCCAGCGCACATGTCGGGGGAGGCCCGGCAGCGGCAGCTGCAAGCGCACAGACGGCTGCCCGGCCGCGGCGAGGCGGGCGCCGTCGCGATGCTACGAGGCGGACGGGGCGGGCAACCTGGCGGGCACCTCTGGGCTACAGGGCCGGGAAGCCTGCTGGCCTGGTTGATGCTGGCATCTGCGGGCGCTGCATCCTGCCCCGATGTCTGCTGCCCCCACGGCCCTTCGGGGCTGCGCTGCACCCTGCCGGGGGCCCTGGATAACCTCCGCCACCTGCCAGGCGCCGAGAACCTGACGGAGCTGTGAGTGTCTGGCGAGCCAGGGGGCGCGGGGACAGGCGGGCATGGCTGTGCCCCGTAGGCGCGGGCTCACCGCTTGCGTGCTAGATCAGGAGGGGCGGGTGCGGCGGAAGACTGATAACACAAGCCAGTCTCGGCGGTGCCTCGGTTTTCCTCTGCTGCCCTGACAGCCTCCGCAGTTACTGCCTGGATGCTGGGCTCAGGGCAGCTTAGGTGCTAGCTTCGAGGAGAGGAAGGGTGGGGTGGGGGGCTTTCTGTGGACCAGATCCCAGAGAGCCCAGCCTTCTAGAAATCGCTTTCTGGAGCTCAGCCAGGAGCCCACCCTCTGCCCTATACAGAAGGCAGTTATCTGCAGAGAACACTCCCCACCCCCAGTTTGGTACCCTTACCATTTTCCTTTCCCAGGGATAAATCCTCCCTTACCCCCTTCCTTGTCATGACCAGGCAAAGTCAGCTCTTCTCTCTTGAACTGGAAATTGAACTGAAATAGGTGGGAGGCGCTGAGGGGCCATAGCTTGGTGGTTGAGCTCTCCTCTCCCCATTTCCATCATCTCTCCTCCCCACCACAGCTTGATTTGGAGGTAGGAAATGAGAGCCCTTCCAAGCTCCCCTCTCCCCATCCGTATCTCCTTCACCACCCTTTTCTCCCCACTTTGGATAGGGAGACAGGGCCCTTGCTGAGAGATTCTCCTCCCTTCCAGACCTGAAACTGGGAGGAATCGCCAACATTTGCAGTACTGTGACATTCTGCATTAATTGGTTACAAAATACTCAAGTACTTTTTAGCAACTGGTGAAACTTATGGGAGTATTCTATAATAATTGGCTTAGAGATACTCAAGCATCATATGATGGTGTCTGGAAAATACTTGAGTATTCTATGTGGCTAGTGGGGCCAGCAAGACTTCTAGAAGAAGAAAGGACCTGCTAGAATATCCTCCTCCTATTAGGCCTGGGGTTAGACAGTGGGCAAGGAACCCTGGCCTCATGCAGTAATCGGCTGAAAGGTATCTGTGGCAGGGGCCGTCAATGTCTGGAAGTGACTTGAGCAGCCTAGGATAATTGGCACTAAGTTACTCGGGTATCTTGTGGTAATTAACGGGAAGGTACTCCATCTCGCTCCCTAATGGCCCTAGGAAGGCCAGGAGGAGAGATGGCCTTGTCTTGGTCTGGACCTAGGTTTCTGCGTGATGGGAGGGGGCCTGAAGTCGAGACTGCCACCCCCAGTCCTGTGCATTTATCACTCTGGGTCTGCAAAGCAAGGTCTAGGCTTTTGAATGTTCCCCATCAGCACTCTCTTTTCCTGATTCCCTTTCAAGCCCCTCGTGGGTCCAGCAGGGGGGAAGTGGGAGTGGGGAGTGTGGACAGGTCGGGGCCGGGGGCTGGAAGCCATGCAGGGTGTGAGTGGAGCTGCCCCTCTGGGTGGGGCAGCAGTCTAACCCCTGCCTCCATCTGCAAGATCCCCTCCTCCTCTTTCACCCGCAGAGCTAACGAGGAGATAATGGACTCGAATAGACAGATTGATTATGAATCCAAACGAATGAGGCAGCTTTGAGCACGCTTCCTGACAGTTTGCACATACTCGGCCACCCTACCTTCTCACTCCCTCCCCGGGTCCCTCACCCACTCCTGAGGTCCCTACACCTCTAGGCTCTCTTGGCAGGAGCTGGGGGGTGAGTGGGTATGATAGGGACCAACTCTCAGAGTCACTGGAATTTACTCCCTAGGCCTCAGGGGACTGATGACCTGACACCTGGGTGTCCTGCAGGGGCCAAGTCTGGGAAGGGCTGGCAGTGTGTGTATGTGCGGGGAGTGGTCATTCAGGCTGGCCCTGGTTCCCACAGGCTGAGGAAGCACAGGGTAGAGGGAGAGAGTTCTGAGAACAGCAGAGTCAGGAGCCCCTGCGTGTGTGTGGCAGGGGTGGGGGGCATTGTGGGGGGACATGACGTGCCCCTGCAAGGGCAGCTGACTTCTCAGAAACTCCCTGGTGTGTGAGATCCAGAAGCTGGGCAGGGCCCCAGGGCAGCAGAAATCCCCCAGCCCTGCATGCCTGCTTTTACTTCTTTCTTTCTCTCCCCCCATCTTGCTTTCTCTGGCTTTCTGTGCTTATCTCTCTGTCTCTCTTTTCTTATCTGTCTTTCTCCTTGTCTGTCTCTGTCTCTCTGCCAGTCTCTTCCTGTCAGTTCCTCTTCCTAGGTGTCTCTGTTTTGCTATCTCTTTGTTTTTCTGCACTCCCCCCACCCCCCTACCCCCCAGCCTTCCCATTGCTCTCTCACTGTGTGAGACAGCCAGTCAATGCCTCTTCTCATTCCCAACTCTGACTCCCTTCCCTCATGGCCCCTTTCTCCTCCCTGGGTCCCTCCTGGGGCAGGGAGGGGCTCAAGGGGTTCCTGACTGACAGCCTGTGTGCCTGTCACTTGCTTTGCTGAAAGATGCCAGGGTGGGGGGGCGGAGAATGGAGGGGTTTATACTTGAGTGTGGGGAGGGGCCAGTGGCTTTGAGGGGGAGAGGGTGGCATGTGTGTGTGTGTGTGTGTGCACGTGCCCTCGAATACATGCCCAGTAGTATGGGTGAGCCCAGACAGTGGTCTATGAGCGGGTGTGTTTGGGAGCGGTATTTTCATGGCCCCAGGCCTTCCTTTGTGCTGGGTGGGGCAATGGCAGTGATGAGCGTAGGCCCCTCATGGAAGCGAGTGTTTGAGCATGACCTCCCATTGTTGAGCATGTGCAAGAGAGGCTCTGTGTTTAAAAGCAGGACGCCAGGCTGCGAATGGACTCGTGTGTCTATGCATGCGAGTAATGCCCACACTTTCTCACATGCATGTACATGTGTGTACATGAGTGAGCTATGTGGCTATGTGTGTCTGTATGGGAGAGTGTAAGTGTGAACATGGGGACATCTGTGGGTTCACACATGCATATGCTGGTGTATGTGAGGAGGTGCGTCTCTGTGTATATCTGTACACATCTCTGTGTGTGTGCCTGAATGTGTGAGAGCATGCCTGTGTGATAGTGTGAGGATGCAGGCATGGGACTGTGCGACGGTGTGAGGCCGTGGGTCTCTGTGCTTGTGTGGATGGGTGTGTGCGGGCCTGCCTGTGCTTGGTTACACGTGTAGACAGGTCTCTGTGTGCCTGGATGCCTGTGGGTGCCTGCCGGTGAGTGTGAGGACTCGAGTGTGGGCCTGGGCCCTTGCGATTCCCATCTCCTCTCCCCACAGCTACATCGAGAACCAGCAGCATCTGCAGGAGCTGAAGCCCAATGACCTGAGGGGCCTGGGGGAGCTGAGGAAACTGTGAGGGGCTCCGCACAGGGCCTGCGGGACCAGGGGGTCAGGGAGGGTGCTATGCCCGAGGGCATGAGGGGCCTGGGCGGACCGGGGTGGCTGAGGACTGAGGGGCTGGCCGGCCAGAGAGCTTGGTGGCCTCGGGTCCAGGGTTGCCGAGGAGGTGTTTGGGGCTCAGCACTAGAGACTGGGGGGCTGGCATGGGCGGAGAGCAGGAGCCCCGGTAACTGCTCCCCTCAGTGTCAACCCCGCTGTGCCCTCCCCAGCACCATCGTGAAGAGCGGTCTCCATTTTGTGGCGCCATATGTCTTCCATCTCACTCCGCGGCTCAGTCGACTGTGAGTGACCGGGGCTGGGCAGGGCGGGCTGAGGAGACACCTAGGCTTGGGCGGCTAATGGGCTTGGCACTCCCCAGGGCACTGTTCTGAGGACGGCCCCAGCCTGGTTAGGGAAGTCACCCCACCCATTCTCCTGGGCCTCTTTCTCATCCACTTCAGGGATGGTGATCCTCTCAGCTCTCGCCCCTGCCAACCAGAAGGTCCTTCTTGCTGTCTCGCTTCCATGCTTCATGCTGCAGGACACTGCTCTTAGGTGTCTGCCTCGGTTTTCTTCCCAGGGTTCAGACACACGCAGTCCAAAGGGGGCAAGGATCAGGAGCGGGACCCTGGGTTCTGACCGGGACTCTGTCTCCCAACCATTTCCTGACCTCTGGGATGTCCTGGGAGCTGGGGGATCAGATCAGTCCCTTGGCACACTTCCCTGGGAGTCACGGGCACCCCTTTTGTAGAGAAGGGGGCGTGGGCGAGAGAGACCTGCAAAGGCAAGACCCTTAGAGTCCCTGGTAAACCATCCCCTGGCCTCCTGAGGATAGGAGTTCAGCTCCTCCTTCGCACCTGGGGCGGGTGGGGAGGTGGGAAGTGTGGTGGGAGCCTCTGACTCACGGAGTTGTGCTGGGGACCCTCAACTCTCTCTTGTGTGCTGTGATTTAACAACAGTGACCGGATAAGGTGATGTTACCTCCCTGACTAGGTGTGGGGGCTTCAGTTAAAAATGCTTACTCAGTGACACCTCACAATACTTACTGTCAGTGAATCTTCACCATTAGCCTGGTGAGGGAGGTAGCGTCATCCCCATTCTGTAGATGAGGATTCAGAGAACCAGCCAGGTTAAGTTTCTGGGCTGAGGTCATATAACTGTAAGCGGCAGGACAGAAGTACACTCAGCTCTGCCTGGCCTTAAAATGGGTCTTGCTGATGATCCCTGTGAAGTGGCTACTCTCCAACTCAGTCCCTGCAAACCAAAAGCCAGCTAGGCAAGGAGAAGGGGCAGGGCCAGCCCCTCAGAAGCAGAAGGTCGCAGGTGTGGCAGCTCCAGAGTCCTAGAGCCGGCCCCTCACTGAAAACCTTTTTCTCTGTCTCTGCAACTAGGGGCTGGGGGCCTGGGGTCCCTTTCCTTAGTCCTTGAGGACGGGAAGGAAGGAGGCGTGGGGAGGGGACCTGAGGAAGGACCCTGAGTTCCGAGGCAGCCGGCAGAGGGCAAGCAAGTGTGGGAGCCCACCCTCCCCTCCTCGCTGGCCCCGTCCTGGGCTCAGTGGGAGCACAGATGGAGCCCCTGCCCCCAGCTGGGGCCTCAGCACTTTGCCAGCTGGGGCCAAGGGTGGGGGAGGGGGAGCGGCTGTTCCTTCAGACCCCCTCCTCCCTAGGGTCTGGGAGGGGGTTAAGTGGGGTTAACCCTTGTTGTCCCAGGGAGAAGATGGGACTCAAAGAGCCTAACCAGTCCCCCCACCCAGTGCCTCGCCCACGGACTGCTTGTAGTTGCCAGGGCCAGGGTGGGGGAGCCAGATGTCAGCTTCCTCCTGGCTCCTCCTCTTGCTCACACTGGGTCAGACCGAGGTCGGGTCACTCAAGGGGTCTGTCTGCTCTGTCTCAACTCCTGCAGGAATCTCTCCTTCAACGCTCTGGAGTTTCTCTCCTGGAAAACAGTCCAGGGCCTCTCCTTACAGGAACTGTGAGTGTGGGAGCTTCCAGGGGCAAGGGCAGCAAGTGTGTGAGGGTGTGTGTTCTGTGTGGGCCCTCGAGTGCCTGTACGTCTCTGTGAAGGTATGTCACTGTGTCTGTATGGAACTACTGGGGGCGGGTAGGGGGTTCTCTGTGGGGATGGCGTGTTTGGCTGTCCATATGCATGTCTGTGAACCACCCCTCCTCCCCGCATCAGAGCAGAGGCTGTGGGTCCCTGCAGCCACTGAGGGGATCATTGCCCTGGGCACATTTGGGGTAGGGGTGGGGGCGTGGAGAACTGTGTGTTCTCAGGGCCGGGGGCTGGCACAGTTCTCTGGCCCTGTGCACAAGGGCATATCTGCTCACATTCCTAGCACACCAAGCTCGTGGGGTGGGTGGACGGCAGTGGGATGTGTTTGGTGGGCACCTGAGGCCTTTGGGTCACTCCAGAAAGCAGTGGGTATCCTTCCCTCCTTGCCACCCTACTCGGAGCCCTCACCTGGCTTGCCACCCTGGGGAACCTGGGTGGGGCAATTCTGTATAGCCTGTAGCTGGCTGTCTTTGATTTTGGGCATTCTGTTTCTTTCAATGTCTCGTGAAAGGGGTCCATGAGAGGAACTTCTCCCATGTCCCCTCTCCTTCACCTCTAGACAGCCCACCCTGCTATCTAACTGCACTCCTTGCTGTAGAACTTCCTTCACATCTGCCCTTCACCTTGACTCTCTCTCTTCCCCTCCCACCCGCCAGAGTCCTGTCGGGGAACCCCCTGCGCTGTTCCTGTGCCCTGCTCTGGCTGCAGCGCTGGGAGGAGGAGGGGCGGGGAGGAGTGCGGGAACAGAAGCTACAGTGTCCTGGGCAGGGGCCCCTTGCCCTCATGTCCAACGCCAGCTGCGGTAGGTGCTGCCGGAGGTGTGAGGGGCTAGGAAAGAGGGGCGCACCTGGGGAGAGGGCATTGGGCAGGGCTCAACCCTGAAGTGGGGACTGGGGGAGAGAGATGGGGGAAACNTTCAGAGAACCAGCCAGGTTAAGTTTCTGGGCTGAGGTCATATAACTGTAAGCGGCAGGACAGAAGTACACTCAGCTCTGCCTGGCCTTAAAATGGGTCTTGCTGATGATCCCTGTGAA
This sequence comes from Neotragus pygmaeus, assembly GCA_006410875.1. NCBI lineage: Eukaryota > Metazoa > Chordata > Mammalia > Artiodactyla > Bovidae > Neotragus > Neotragus pygmaeus. Next base: position 858,610 of record SJYV01026152.1, read on the forward strand.
GTGGCTACTCTCCAACTCAGTCCCTGCAAACCAAAAGCCAGCTAGGCAAGGAGAAGGGGCAGGGCCAGCCCCTCAGAAGCAGAAGGTCGCAGGTGTGGCAGCTCCAGAGTCCTAGAGCCGGCCCCTCACTGAAAACCTTTTTCTCTGTCTCTGCAACTAGGGGCTGGGGGCCTGGGGTCCCTTTCCTTAGTCCTTGAGGACGGGAAGGAAGGAGGCGTGGGGAGGGGACCTGAGGAAGGACCCTGAGTTCCGAGGCAGCCGGCAGAGGGCAAGCAAGTGTGGGAGCCCACCCTCCCCTCCTCGCTGGCCCCGTCCTGGGCTCAGTGGGAGCACAGATGGAGCCCCTGCCCCCAGCTGGGGCCTCAGCACTTTGCCAGCTGGGGCCAAGGGTGGGGGAGGGGGAGCGGCTGTTCCTTCAGACCCCCTCCTCCCTAGGGTCTGGGAGGGGGTTAAGTGGGGTTAACCCTTGTTGTCCCAGGGAGAAGATGGGACTCAAAGAGCCTAACCAGTCCCCCCACCCAGTGCCTCGCCCACGGACTGCTTGTAGTTGCCAGGGCCAGGGTGGGGGAGCCAGATGTCAGCTTCCTCCTGGCTCCTCCTCTTGCTCACACTGGGTCAGACCGAGGTCGGGTCACTCAAGGGGTCTGTCTGCTCTGTCTCAACTCCTGCAGGAATCTCTCCTTCAACGCTCTGGAGTTTCTCTCCTGGAAAACAGTCCAGGGCCTCTCCTTACAGGAACTGTGAGTGTGGGAGCTTCCAGGGGCAAGGGCAGCAAGTGTGTGAGGGTGTGTGTTCTGTGTGGGCCCTCGAGTGCCTGTACGTCTCTGTGAAGGTATGTCACTGTGTCTGTATGGAACTACTGGGGGCGGGTAGGGGGTTCTCTGTGGGGATGGCGTGTTTGGCTGTCCATATGCATGTCTGTGAACCACCCCTCCTCCCCGCATCAGAGCAGAGGCTGTGGGTCCCTGCAGCCACTGAGGGGATCATTGCCCTGGGCACATTTGGGGTAGGGGTGGGGGCGTGGAGAACTGTGTGTTCTCAGGGCCGGGGGCTGGCACAGTTCTCTGGCCCTGTGCACAAGGGCATATCTGCTCACATTCCTAGCACACCAAGCTCGTGGGGTGGGTGGACGGCAGTGGGATGTGTTTGGTGGGCACCTGAGGCCTTTGGGTCACTCCAGAAAGCAGTGGGTATCCTTCCCTCCTTGCCACCCTACTCGGAGCCCTCACCTGGCTTGCCACCCTGGGGAACCTGGGTGGGGCAATTCTGTATAGCCTGTAGCTGGCTGTCTTTGATTTTGGGCATTCTGTTTCTTTCAATGTCTCGTGAAAGGGGTCCATGAGAGGAACTTCTCCCATGTCCCCTCTCCTTCACCTCTAGACAGCCCACCCTGCTATCTAACTGCACTCCTTGCTGTAGAACTTCCTTCACATCTGCCCTTCACCTTGACTCTCTCTCTTCCCCTCCCACCCGCCAGAGTCCTGTCGGGGAACCCCCTGCGCTGTTCCTGTGCCCTGCTCTGGCTGCAGCGCTGGGAGGAGGAGGGGCGGGGAGGAGTGCGGGAACAGAAGCTACAGTGTCCTGGGCAGGGGCCCCTTGCCCTCATGTCCAACGCCAGCTGCGGTAGGTGCTGCCGGAGGTGTGAGGGGCTAGGAAAGAGGGGCGCACCTGGGGAGAGGGCATTGGGCAGGGCTCAACCCTGAAGTGGGGACTGGGGGAGAGAGATGGGGGAAACTGAAGGTTGAGGGGCAGGGGCAGGGTCACTGGGGAGGGAGGGGGGAGGAACAGTGTCCCCAGGCAGGATTCGGAGGCCTCTCCCAGCTCTAACACCCCTTGGGCACCAGGTGAGCCCACGGTGAAGATCCAGATGTCCAATGCCTCCGTGGATGTGGGGGCCGACGTGTGGCTGCAGTGCCAGGTGGAGGGGCAGGACTTGGAGCAGGCTGGCTGGATCCTCACGGAGCTGGAGGGGTCAGCCACAGTGATGGTGAGAAGCCTTCCACTGTCCCTGCCCCCACGGCCCCGCTCCTGATGCACAGGGAACAGAGACAGGGAAAGAGAGATAGCAAATAAGAAGCACATAAAGGACGAGATGGTTTAGACCCTTGGGACTCAGGCTTGTGCTGTTGGGTAGCTATAGGCACACCACATGCCCTAAGGGCAGACCTTGGTCCAGCAGGGACCCCAGGCTCCACTGATCGGCTAGAGCTCAGGTCCCCACTCTGGGAAGATATGCTGGCTGCAAAGAGAGAGGGTCACAGAGCCCTCCCATACTGGAGCTGACCCGGGGAACCCAACACACCAGCTCTCCAATCCACCTTTCTAGATAAGGGCACTGAGGACCACAGAGAGGGAGCAACACTGTGGTCCTAGACCCAGGCCAGTTCTTCAGAGCCTTCTAGTCATTTTCTAGAGAATCCAGAAGCAGCATCCTCCTGGGTGTGCGATGAGCGTATTAGTAAGGGAGGCACAGTTCTGGTTTCAGCTCGCTCACTAATTAATCCTTGGAGTGACTTTTGGAAAAATCCCCCAATCCGCCTGCATATTGGTTTTCTTATCTGTCAGCTGAGGAGATGGACATGATGGCCTTCAGGTGTTCTGCCTGCCTCTGGGCACTTGCTGGCCTCTAGCTCTCTTATCCAGTTTGGGCATCTTCCCAGATCCTGCCCTTTGTCCTTAGGCTGGCAACAGGCAGCCAGGAGTAGCCATAACTGACTCAGGAGATTTCATGGACAAGGACAGCAGGGATTGACATTGGGCTGTGCCCACTCAAAAGCTGGCCCTGTGTGGGTGGACACACAGAGTCCAGGCCCTGGAAGGAGTCGGGCCAGTGAAAGCAGGGTGTGGTGTCTAGTTTGGAGGCCCTCGCTCTGGAAAGGGAATCAACCCCAGAACTGCTGGTGGCCCCTTGGGCTTCCCAAATGGCTCAGTGGTAAAGAATCCACCTGCCAAGCAGGAGACGCGGATTCAATCCCTGGGTCTGGAAGATCCCCTGGAGAATGGCATGACAGCCCCCTCCAGTACTCTTGCCTGAGAAATCCCATGGACAGAGGGGGGCCTGGCGGGCTACAGTCCATGGGGTCGCAAAGAATCAGACGTAGTGACTAAACAACAACCCGGAGCAACACTGAAGGAGGAGCCACTGGAGTCCTGAGCAGGAGGTCCAGACACGGAAGGGGGCCACTGATCACCGAGGGGCCCCACCGGGCCCACAGATCAGAGCCTCTAAGGTTGAGCAATGCAACAGCGGACAAGGCAGAAGCAGGAGGCTAGCCTTGACCATCAGTGGAGAGACATTTGCTAAGCTATATGTTTGGAGAAATTCCAGATTTTTGCTGTTCTCTTTGGGAGCTTCACTTCTGTCTTCTAGAGACTTCCTGTAGAAAAGCCATCCCCTAGCTTAAATAGAGGGGAGGAGAGACTGGTCCCCATCAGGTCCCCATCAGGAGAGTGGCAGAACAGCTCAAAGGGAAGAGTTCATGGGATACCATATACCAGGGTGACTTAGAGGAGATGGAACAGCTGAGAGAAGCTTAGGGCAGGGCTTCCCCTTCAAGTGGCTGGAACTCAGGGCTTGCACAAGAGGCTGTTCAGCTCTTCTGGAATCTTTGAACTCACATATTCCAATCGAAGCCCAGAGAAACTTCACCTTCCCTGGCATTTATTCAAAGGATTCCACATTCACAAAATTTCCAGAAAAATCAGATTTGCCCACTACTTCATTTATTTTCATCATTTTATGAAAATAGCTTTCTAAAAATGTCAAAAGATCATTTTGTCTACCTCCTCGGTTTACAAAGTAAGAAAATCTTCGTTTAGCAAGATTAAAAATTGTCTTAGGGCCATATAACCTCCGTGGTGTCTCAGGAAGAGAATCTGAATCTGAGTCAATCTTTGGATGATGATTCAGAACCAAGTCACTTAGCTTCTCTCTAACTTCACCCTCTTTTTCCATCTGCCAAAGGTATTCATCACGGTTCTACTGTTGCTTCTAATTGCTGCCCTGTTATCAGCATCATCTCTTTGTTTCTGATCTTCCTTGGGCTGAGACTAAATTTCTTAGAATTATGTATTAAACAAGAATGAGTAGGTGGTGAGGTCCTAGCTGGTTTTCCAATAGGTTGTGTACATTTCTATACTTGGGATTTGTGATATATATTCAGCTGTTCAGATGGGTGGTTTTATGGTTTGGGAGACTTTGCACCTATTTTGAGATTACTGGTTGTGTTCTGGATTTTTCAGATCGTTAAATCAGTGATCCAAGAGAAGGTGTAAACAGGCTCTGAAGGAGGGTCATTCTCTGCCATATTCTTGCCCACACCTCTTCCCTCCCTGTCCCTCCCTCTTTTCCACCTGGAGTCAGAGGGGTTCCCCAAAGATATCAGCTCTGCCCCCCCAGCGCCCTGCCCAGCTGCCTCCAGCCTCAAGCCAGCTGAAGCTCTTCTTGATTTTCCCAGGAATCTGGGAGTCTGCCGTCCTTGGGGCTGACCCTGGCTAATGTCACCAGTGACCTCAATAGGAAGAACGTGACGTGCTGGGCGGAGAATAATGTGGGCCGGGCCGAAGTCTCCGTCCAAGTTAACGTCTCCTGTGAGTGCCAGTGACTGCCTCTGCGCCCACCCCATCCCTGCTTCCCTGAAAAGAGGATGTGAGGGTCGGGGGCTGCAGGAAAGTGGTGGGATGTACGTGCGTCCACAGCTGCTCCCTCCCAGCTGTTTCCAGATTCCCATGAACTGATCCTTTGAGGGAAGTCCTGGGGGCTCGTCAAGGCCAGAGGGATGGAGAGGGATTTCTTTTTGGCTCCCTGCCCAAGTCTTGCTACCTGAGGCCCTCAACACCAGCTACATCCATTCTCTCTGCTCCCTTGTATTTCTTCATGTTCATTCCTCTGTAGGACTTTTGCCCTATTTCCTAGTTTTAAAAGAAGAAATTCTCCATGCAAGTTTCTCTGTAGGCTCACTGCCTAATTTCTCTAGGTCTGCCAACAAATTATTTAAAATCTTCTACATTGTATAAATTTTTCTTCTTTTCTTGGGAAACATATTATACATAGATATCTACATAAAACATATACACTTTAAACAATAATTCAGCTTACAGACACTTCAGAAGATACCCCCTTCTCCCCATTCAGAACCCCATCCTTCTCCTCCGCCCCATTCTGACTTTTGCGACAATCATCTCCTTGCTATTAAAAATAATTTTACATACATATGCTTCCCTATCAGCATAGTTGAGTTTTGTCTGATCCTGTATATTATATAAATGGAATCATACCTCATATATTATTTTGTGTCTAATTTCTTCTGCTCTACATTATATTTGTAAGATTCATTCATGTTAACTGGAGTAACAATTAGTTCATTCATTTCACTGCTGAATAGTATGCCACTGCATGAATGCTGGCTGGAATTCCAGTGTCAACTGTGTGTATGTAGGCTCCTCTGTCCATGGGATTTTCCAGGCAAGAATACTGGAGTGGGTTGCCATTTCCTGCTCCAGGGGAACTTCCCAACCCAGGGATCGAACCTGTGTCTCTTACATCTCCTGCACTGGCAGGTGGATTCTCTAGCAATAGTGCTTCACCCAGTTCTGGTCCACTGAGAAACCCCGTGTGTGTGTGTGTCACACACATATATATGTATATATATATATATATATACTTTTTTCTATTATTGAAGTTCTTTTACTTCTTTCAGGTTGGGTCTATTTTAAACCCATATCTTTTCCCAAAAAGTTTAAAAATTATATATATATATGTGCTTGTTTGATCTTTTAGGCCCCTTCCAGATCCCCTTAAGCTTGACTACACTAAATTTTTCTGGATTCCCTCATCCGAAAGACTCCCTGTCTAATTTCCATAAGCTGGAACCCTACTTCTCTAGGACTGTTACTTATTTGCTTTAAACCCACCACTTAAATTCTTTAAGCTTCTGAACGTATACACCTGCTGCCTGACTTTATTTAAGACTTACTGTCAGCTTTCTTCAAAACATCTCTCCTTGTGAATTTCTTGGAGCCCGCTGACCAGGCTCTCTGAGGCTTGCCTCCTTTTGACTGTCCACCCTCAGCCTCCCCGGGCCACCTCCTGACTCTCACTGCCACCCTCTCCGGCCCACAGTCCCGGCCAGCGTGCACCTGCAAGCCGCCGTGGAGCAGCACCATTGGTGCATCCCCTTCTCGGTGGACGGGCAGCCGGCGCCCTCTCTGCGCTGGCTCTTCAATGGCTCGGTGCTCAACGAGACCAGCTTCATCTTCACCGAGTTCCTGGAGCTGGCAGCCAACGAGACGGTGCGCCATGGCTGCCTGCGGCTCAACCAGCCCACCCACGTCAACAACGGCAACTACACGCTGCTGGCGACCAACCCCCTGGGCCAGGCCGCCGCTTCGGTCATGGCCGCCTTCATGGACAACCCTTTCGAATTCAACCCTGAGGACCCCATTCCTGGTGCGAGGGCCACCCTGAACCCTGCTCCCACTCCCTGGGCCCCAGCCAGGTGCAGATCCAGGTGTCCGCGGAGGCCTGGCCCACTTCCCACTGAGATCCTGACCTTGGAAGTTGGAGGGCCTGGTCCCAGACAGAAAGTAGCCTGGAGTTCTGGTGTCCAGCTCTGTGCTGGCTTCCTTGTGCCCCCTTCCCCAGCCTTCCCCAGCCTTCCCCAGCCTTCCCCAGCCCCAGGAGTCCTGCACCCCTGAGTTATTCCATTCACTAGGGCTGGCTGAAGAGAGAGCCCTGAACCAGGGCATCCCTGGCCCAGCTGGTGCAACTCCGCCTCCCCCTCCCACTCCCACCCACGAAGGGATGAGTCCAGAGGGGGAAGGGGACTCACTGCTCTTTTCCTCCATGTGACCTCTCTCTCTCCTCCCTCCCGCTGCAGTCTCCTTCTCGCCAGTGGGTGAGTAGCCCAGGCCGGAGGGCCAGTTCTGTCTGGTCCCTGGAGCTGGGAGCTACTGCTGGGGCAGGGGGCACAGTTAACCTGACCCTTGAGGGTTCAGCTGGGGCCAAGGTGGGGAGTCTGTGGAGGAGATACAACCTGTGACAAAGCCTTTCTACCCTGTGTCCCCACAGACACCAATAGCACTTCCGGAGACCCAGTGGAGAAGGATGAGACTCCTTTTGGGGTGAGCATGGGAAGTGGAAGCTTGTCCAGGACTTAGGGCAGGAGGCTGGGCTGGAGGCTCCTCTGTATGCCATTTCCAGTCAGACCACAGAGAACACTAGTCTGGCCTGAGCTCCATCAGTACCTTCACAGCCAGGACTCAGAGGCCAGGGGAGGAGAAGGCAGGTGTGGGGGCCTGGCTCTGGGCGTCTATGCAGAATGGAGAATTAGTTGACTAGTGGGGAGCTCTGAGGGCTCAGGATGGCCCCTAGATCCAAGCACCCCATACCCCCAGGTCTCGATGGCCGTGGGCTTGGCCGTTTTTGCCTGCCTCTTCCTTTCTACAACATTTCTTGTGCTCAACAAATGTGGACGCAGGAACAAGTTTGGGATCAACCGTGAGTGGAGGGGCTGCGGAGGGGCTGTCATTCTGTCTTCTTGGCTTTATTTCCTCCTGGTTCCGACTCTGTTTCCCGCTCTGTCCTCTGTGTGGGGGCCTGGGCACAAATGGGGTTCTAGAGAATGGGTATTTGGGATACATGAGGACTTGTGAGTGTGAGTGTGTCGGTGCTGAAGCCAGGGTAGTTTCAGAAGTAGTGGCTGTTAATTGGTGGCTGGATTGTAGTCAAATGCTAAGTGGATCTGGGAGGTCTGAGCTCTGCAGGGGGGGTAGTGGGGGAGTTCTCTGGTGGCCCGCGGGGCCTGGGATTGGACAGGAGCCAGATGGAGAATGGCTGGAGTGCCTCCCCTTCCCCCTGCGACTGTCTTGCCTCCTAGCTCCTCGGTTCTTCCCCGTGCAAGTTAGGAGGTGGGGTTACCTGGCACACTGCAACCTGGCAGGAGCCAGGGTATGTGCTTGGGCTGTGACCCCTCCACATGACTGTGTCCTTCCCAGGCCCCGCTGTGCTGGCTCCGGAGGATGGATTGGCCATGTCCTTGCATTTCATGACTCTGGGTGGCAGCTCCTTGTCTCCCACTGAGGGCAAAGGCTCTAGGCTCCAAGGCCACATCATTGAGAACCCACAGTACTTCAGTGATGCCTGTGAGGGGCTGGGTCAAGGGTGGGGGCGAGCCTGTGTGTGTTTGTGCACGTGTGTGCATGTGAAGAGATTCTTGGGTGTCATTGCCTTTGCCCACCCCAGGCCTGAACAAGCCTTTCTTCCCAGCCCCCACCACCCACGTCCCCATCACATCATGGGACGTGGTGAAGGCTCACTTTCAGTGTGACCCTCCCGCTTGCCGGGCACCCCCTGTGCCAAGCACAACCCAGCGGGACAGTCCTGTCCTTGCCCCTGTCCCATCCCTCTTCCAAGACTGGGGATCTTGGCTGATCCTGCAAGCCCCCACTCCCAGGTGTTCATCACATCAAGCGCCGAGATATCGTGCTCAAGTGGGAGCTAGGTGAGGGTGCCTTTGGGAAGGTCTTCCTTGCCGAGTGCCACAACCTACTGCCCGAGAAGGACAAGATGCTAGTGGCCGTCAAGGTAAGACCCTGGCCACGAAGTATTGCTGGTCTAGGGCCCACCTCCCAGGGCACTGTCACACCAGGACAGGGTGCTCAAGACGAGGGAGAGGGGAGAGGCTGGGGCCTGGCCTAATTCACGACTTGGGGGTGGGTGCTGGGCCAGCTGGGATGTGGGGTGGGCAAGACGGGGCCCCCATCCAGGGATGTCCGACCCCTACCATCCAGGCGCTGAAGGAGGTATCTGAGAGCGCCCGGCAGGACTTCCAGCGCGAGGCCGAGCTGCTCACCATGCTTCAGCACCAGCACATCGTGCGCTTCTTCGGAGTCTGCACTGAGGGCCGCCCGCTGCTCATGGTCTTTGAATACATGCGGCATGGTGACCTCAACCGCTTCCTCCGGTACGAGGGCCTGCCCGGCCCTGGCTCTGGCCCCTGGCCCATGGCCTGTCCTCCCTTCCCTACAAGCACATCCTGGCTTGTCTGCTGAACTGTGGGGAGAACACCAGGAAGGAGCAGGAAGGCACAGCTCCTGTCCCCAAGGAGCTCTGAGGCAGATGTGTGGATGTGGGGAGAGTCCGTGTGGAAGGCAGAGTGACTGTCAGGGAAACTGCATTAGTGGAAGCCATGAGCTGAAGCTGCAGGATGGCTGGGCTTTGCGGAGCGTGTGCGTGCACTTGTGTGTGGCACACAGAAGCCGGTTCCATAGGAGGGGGCAGTGTGGATCACGATGATAACAGCAATAGCAAACATTTATCAGGCGCTTGCCATGTTCCAGGCGCTATGTTACATATTTTACAGTTCATTTATGACTGTATGTGCTTATACCTATATATCTGTAATAATCTAAATGGATATTTATTTTTCATAGTTACCTAGCATATATGGCAATTTATACTTGAGGAAAATTCCCCCAAATTTCCTTTCTTTGGCTTGAGACAGAACAACTCTGATAGGTTTAATAACTTAAATTTCTAGAAATGTACCCATTTCTCAGATGAGGCTTAAGAGGTTCAGTGACTTGCCCAAAGGCACACGGTAACAAATGATCCAGATGTGTGATGGTCATGTGTTCCATTTGCTGAACTCTTCTCTGACGAGGTGGACCCCCCTGCCCCTGCCCCTGAGGTCAGAGCAGGATGGAACAGAAAGGGCCAGGGTTTGGGATCAACTGTGACTTGTTAACTGAGCCTTCCTTGCCACGTAGCTTCCCTCTCTGGCCTGTTTCCCCACCAGTAAGAGGGACAATGGGGGACTGTGGTTCTGAATGTTTTTGTACAGTTGATGGTTGTGATTTGGTCTCTAAACATTCCTACTGAGAGTGCTGGGTCATTCACGTAGCCAGGCTACAGAATTCAGCTGGAAAAGACCCCAGAGTCTGAGCTTATCTTGAGGATGGGGAGGAGCCCGGGGAGGATATAGAGCAGGAGGGAGGTGAGGTCAGATCCGAGGTTATGTGTGGAGGTGGATTGGCTCAGAGGAATCCAGGTCAAGAGGAGGCCAGAGAGAAGCCCTTCCCCTTGTTCACCAGACATGGTGTGGGCTCCCTGCTAGGGACTGGATATCAGCGAGGACCCATCTGGGGCCCAGGACGTGGGGAGAGCAGCTTTGTATGGTAGACAGCACACGAGGAAACCAGAGGAGCGACTCGTGAAAGCTCCTAGAAGACCAGGAGGGGCCGTCTGCCTCTCCTTGCCGCTGGGTTTCTGTCTCTGCCTGGTGCACTGGGCCTCCTTTCCCAGCCGCATAACCCACTCCTGTCTCCCATCCCTTCAAGTGGTTTAGCAGCCTCCCTTCCTAAGGGCTTGAGTATCAGCTTAGATGTCTCTTCCTCTAGGAAGCCTTCCTGAACTTCTTCCATTCCTACCCTGAGTGCTCCCAGGCGCCCCTCACACTGCACTGCTGTAACCCGTCTATTTGCCTCCTACCCTCCACTGTGGCTCTGGTGCCTGGCGCACTGGAGGTGTTTACCAAATGTCTGGAATAAACGAAGAAATAAATGGATGAGGAGAAAGTTGGCCAGTAGGAAAAGGGCAATACTGACAAAACCACCAGCTCAGACAGCCTCAGAAGAAGGAATATTTGGGGAATGGTCTGGAGGGGTCAGTGTGGGGAGGAGGAGGGCATTCTGGAAGCCGTGGGAAGGAAGGCAGATCCCACAGGAATGGCTGAATACTAAGGGCAAAGGCGAGCGAGACAGAAATGGAGGACTCCCGGGTTTCAGGCTCACAGCTTGGGTGAGGGACATTCCCTTCCATGAGGCAGGGGCACACCTTGGGGAGGATGCTGAACATCTTGGCAGGGGTTTAGTTGGACATGCAGCTGGGCAAGAGGAGTAGGAGCCAGTGGGCAGCTAGATGCTGAGGCTGGAGTTTACGGTGGCTGCCCGAGAGGAAGGCATGCATTTGGGAAATGTGGGCACTAGTGTATGCTCTGGAGGTGGGCACCCCAGCCGGCCCCCATCCAAGCCCCTCCAGACACCTGCTTCCCCTGTCTCTCCTTCCTACCTTCCCTGAGTCCCTCCCCCATTTCCCCCAGCTCCT
>SJYV01026152.1:869813-888883 GCA_006410875.1 Neotragus pygmaeus
GCGGGGGCGGGCGGGGAGGGAGAGGACGTGTCCGCGGTTTGCCAGAAAATGTTTCCAGAGAGATTTTACAAGTTCAGGGACTGTGCATGGTCTCATTTGTTCACTGAAAGTTTGGTCTGCACCCTAGCACCTCCATTCATAGCCTCCCTTCCTAAAGACTCCAGGAGGAGAGCCTGGACTTATCTCTGGATCCCCCTCCATAAAACCCTGGTACCAGGTAATGTCAAGTAGCCTGAGGACACTACCACACCCAGCCACTCAGCATCCATGAGGCCCCCTGCGGCCAGCGCAGTGGCTGGGCAACACTCACAGGGGTCTTCACACAGCCTGTGTGTTGCACCTGCGCGCTGCGCAGAGGCCTGTCTCAGAGCAAGGCGGACTGCGGTCCAGTTCTGGGGTCTGCTCTTTTTTAATGGAGTGTTTGTGCAAACAGATCTGAGGACTCTATTTGGCTTCTTCCAACTCAAGATGCAGTCCCAGGCAGGAAAACCTGCAGAGTCTCCACCGCAAAGTGGCCCATCCACACTCAATTCAATATCTGATTAAATACTTCTCAAATGACAGAGTATGTTATTATTACAAGCAAAGAAAAAAATTTATCTTCTAGTGCCCTAAAACACAGTGCAAATGACAAATACATTCAAGGCAGCAAAGGCTAGGAAAAAAAGACAAAAATCAAACCTAAAACCAGTTGCTGTCGGGTGGAAAATCGTCAGGTAGCTTCTGTTCCACCTGTTGCGTCCCCCACCAAGCGCACTGCAAGTGAGCACGCAGACATGTGGGCCCTGGAGGTCTGAACAGTGGGCAGCACGTGCGGCTTTCTCTCTGCGCCGGCCCAGCCTCCCGCACTCCAGCAGAGATCTCTGTCATCTGCATATGGGATTCTGGTGCGTCTCGTTCCCCACATGAATGAAATCAAATGTTAGCAGCTGCCATCAACACCAGCAAAACAAAGACCTCGTGTGCTGGGTTTCAGAAAATGCAGTTAAGTGAGCTGGTGATTTTGAGTTTCACCAAACAGTTTAATGATGGCTTCAGCTGCATTTGGGTCTTGTGATTTTGTGCTGTGTGATAAAGGATTAAATGAGGGCACCAAAACCCTGAAACCGGTAGAACTATCACTAGCAAGGGGCCGGTTAATTTACTGTGCTTCAGCAGAAAGAAACTTTGGTGAAGTTCATGTTCCTCTGATCTAAGGGGCGCATCTGAATGTGCTCCCATCTCTTACACTAAAGGGAGGAAGCTTGGAAAGAGGAGGCAAAGACCCGTGGGAGCACAGCACCCAGGCTTAGGGCGCCAGGGCTAAGAGCAGCTTTTGAAGCCCTTTCCCGGTGGTAATATCAGCTGCCGCTCATCATGCCAGGTTCGAGGCTGGACACTCGGCATGTGTCATTTCTCTAGCTTTAACATGTCTGCGGGTTAGGTGTCACTATGCCCATTTCTGGAGGATGACGCTGAGACTTACACGATCTGAAGGGAGCAGTTTGGAGTGTTGAGGATCTTGAGGTGCTTGACGTTGGCTTTGGCGACATGGCTCTCAAAGAATCGGCAAGGGCATCTGTAGCTCAGGCTGACCGGTTTTGCTGGAATGGGAAATGAGAATAAGGCAGCTTGTTATTTTCCTGCCGGGCCTTAGGGATACAAGGGTGACTGAGTCTGCAGCCAAGGGATCAGGTGGTGGTTTGCTGGGGAGCGGTGGGAGGAGTCACAGGTGCCCCAGGGCAGAGACCTTCACCTTGGGCCACACAGGGAGCTCTGAGTGGGCTTGGGCTCAGCTTCAACAAAGCAAGAAGCCAGAAGGACCTCAGGAGGCTAGACCCTAGGAGGGTGAAAGTGAGAGTGAAGTCGCTCAGTCGTGTCCAACTCTTTGAGACCCCATGGACTGTAGCCTACCAGGCTCCTCTGTCCATGGGATTTTCCAGGCAAGAGTCCTGGAGTGGATTGCCATTTCCTTCTCCAGGGGATCTTCCCAACCCAGGGATCGAACCCAGGTCTCCCACACTGTAGACAGACGCTTTACCGTCTGAGTTACCCGGGAAGTCCCTCATAGGAGGATAAGGAAGCTAACATGAGAAGCCTCCTGCTCCTGCGTCTCAAGATAAAGGGCATGCATTACAGGAGAGGACTGCTTCAGTCCAAGGCACTGAGGCTCCCAGTGGTTCTTTGCAAAATCAACTCCTCCAGGGCCACCAGAGAAAGACTTCCCCATTCAAGGAAAAGCAAGAGGGAAGAAGGAGCTCCAGGCTTGCTCTCTTCTCCTCCCCCGAGAAGCCACTGCAGCGTCCCTCGGAATGCTGCCCTCCCCGACCTGCAGTCCTCTCTCCTCACATTTACCTTAAGCTCAGGCAAACCACAAAAGAATTCCCAACTGGCTTCCTTCCTGGGAATCCCCAGAGGGCAGACAAGGGCCCACCTTCTCCCCTGCACTTGCAGAGCTTCAGCACAAAGATGCTCCAGCCTTCTGGGTTGTATTCCATGTTTGTTTGCCAATCCACCAATTTGCAAAATGCCATAATTGACACTCATTAGTGTAAATTAGCAAAGGGCTCCTGCAGAACCCACAGCTCACCCTGTAAGTCTAGAATTGCCAGGCTGGGAGCAGCGGTTGGGGGGCAGAGTGGGTACGGGTAGCGGGTAGGCTTGGGGGGAGTGGATCCTAGGATTTGTGTGTGTCTGTGTGCACATTTTCTGCAGATTTTATCCAAGCCCTACTTAATACCCCAAATTATTTGAATTTGTGGATCCTTTCATCAGGGATTAAATGTATGTCTGAGAATATTTAGTCCAGAGATTTTTTTTTTTTTAAGTTTGCCTGTTTACAGAGATCCCAGAAGCCTCCTGGTGGTTCTGAAGTTCCATGCTTTGGGGCAAGAGAGCTGGGGAAGCTTATGACTTTTTGATTTTTTTCTTCTAAAAGCTGAATGTAGTTGAGAGAGACCATGGCCACCAAGTCAAGGGGTAAGCAAACCACCTGGCCCCTCCCAAGATCGAACTCGACTCCCTGAAAACCAGGAAGCAGAAAGCCTGGTTTCCAGGAGCTCAGTGGCTGTGGCGCTAGGGAGCCCGCAGCAGCCTTCAGGTTTACACCTGGGCTGACTCCAGAAAGGCGCTGCTGGGGCCGGCTTTTAACAACTGCACCAGGTTCCTGCACAAGGCTTCAGGGCTCTGTAACCAGAGCACCCGGGAAAGTGGCCCGGAGCTGGGGGCTGGGCTGCCTGAGTAAAGGCAGAGTCAAAGTCCACGTACTGAGTGTCCTGTGACCAGGTCCCAGCTGAGCAGAACCAGACTGTGGGTCCCAGTGGTGAGGCAGGGTTGGTCCCAGTCCCAGAGCATCAGGCTGGAAGGTGCACAGCGTGACGGCAGCCGGGGCGATGCTGTGGACGGTGCGGGCTGCTCCTCGCCCCTGTCCCCCAGAGGTGGCTTGGACTCCATTAACCAAGCAGTGAGATCAGGCCAGAAATCAGAGCCCATTCTGAGCTCAAAACACAAGCTTTCTCTTTTCTCCTCTCCCCTCTCCAACCCCCCTGGGATTATCCATTTCCTTCAAAGGCAATTTTTCATTCTAGCTCCCAGGACCCAGTTGCCTGCCTATCAAGTGGAGAATTTCAATGGGTTTTTTAAAGTGACAGAGCCCCGAGTGTTCTTAGCAAGAGAGTTAGGTGCTGTGTCCACCTGGCGCCCTTCTGCCAGCTTTTTACCAGTATTACTAACTTTTCCAACTGTTTTGCATATGTACAGGCAAGAGGCCTGACTGCCCCAGATGTTACCCAGGAGTGGGGTGAACTTGGCTTCTGGTGAAGTTGGCATCTGGTGAATTGGGTTCTGCTCCACAGCAATCCTTCCACACTAATGCAGAGACAGGAGCCCCCGAGTTAGCCCCTCCAACCAGGCCTGGGAATGGGACCCAGTCTGGCTTTAACCCCGAGAAGCCCAGGGCATCCAGGGACCAGCTTTGTGGTTGAGGTCAACCAGTGGAATGAGGGTAGAAGCCAGCCAGAGCCTAAGCATGGGGACTCGGCGCGAGCACCCAGCCTCCGGCGGTCACAAAGTGCCTCCTGACCTGTGCGTGCAAGGAGGGCACGGCCGTCCTGACCCGGCCACTCAGCTGCCAAGAGGGCAACTCAGATGGACAAGCAACCAACACTTCCCAGAGTTAGAAGGAGCCTGTGAACGAGGTGCCCACTCCTTCTGTGTTCCCCAGGGTCAGCTGAGCCCAGAACTCCAAGACCTGGGTCCCTGCATTCCAGGCATTTCTGCAGTTCCCCGGGGGAGGTGGCAGTCAGAGGAAGCACCATTTCCTCCTCCAGCAGCTGGATGGTAACACCTCCACTTTCGCCAAACCACTCAATTGCTAACACCCTCAAACCAGAGGTTCCCCATGACCTGGGGCCAGGACTGTGTAAGGAAAAGGCTAAAAAAACCAAAACCAATCTACATTCCCTTTGGGAGCAGCCCCACTGTAGCTTTGACCAGCAACTTGCTACACTTTTAGCGGACACTTCCCAGGTGAGCAGTCACCAGCAATGGAGAATGCAGCCTGTGGTCTTCTGTGGGAACCCAACTGACCGCTCCAGGGTCTGAGCCCCCAAACCGACCTCAGCTGCAGGGAGATCTCAGTGTTCTTCAACCCTCTCTGCAGGGTTGGTTAGAAACTTCACAGCCAAGAACTCTCAGCAGGGCCTGACCAGGCTGACTTGGTTTTGTTTTGTGTGTTCAGAGGCAGTGGTTTATTTTGGTTTGCAGCGTGGTGTCCTGTAACAGGACAGTGAGTTTTCTCTTAAGCCTCAAAAGGAAAAAAACGCTCTCTCCCTCTCTCAGTGAAATGGGACACCACCTCTCCCCGTGGCCTAAGGCGTTGGCGATTGAATTTTGCAGCAGCGCTCAGCTCGCTTGGAGGTATAGAGCTCAGTCGGCTGGTGACAAAGCCGCCAGTCTGCAGGTGTGCTTAGGGGACTGGGTAGGAGCAAGCATGACCCGAATGGCGCCTGGGTCTCTCTTGGGTGACCCCAGGAAGAGGCAGGGAAGGCACTGGCTGGGTGCGCGTCCAGCTTCGCCGCGTGTCTGCGGACCGCACTCCGGGTTCGGAAGCGCAGCCAGGCGTTTAGCTCAAACTCGACAGCTGCTCGGAACGCGACGCCCGCGGAGCCCCACTGAGGTGGGTGCAGAAAGGGGGTAGGCCTCGCGTGAATGGGACGCCTCGCAGCTTACAGGATCGCATCGCCACCACAAACAAGTCGCGGTGCCAGACAGGCTTTGCAAAGCGCTCTCTCCAACACGACCCGCAGATCGCGTGTCCGGTGCGATGCGATGCGGGGTCTCGGAGCCCATTCGCCTCCGGAAACTCAGCTGCGCTCGGGAAGGCACTAATCTGGGAGGAGGGTGGTCAAGGGCCAGGGACCCGCGGCTCCCGGTTCAGCTCCACACCTCTGCGCCCTTGCTCGCCGACTCCGAAAGCGCCCAGGGCGCGCTCGCACCCAGCGATCCTGCGCGACCTCGCTCTGCAGCCCGCCCGAGGTCGGGCGGCTGCTCCCGGGGCCCGGAACCAAGCCCTGTCGCGGAGTGCGAAGCCTCGGGGCGGGGGGCGCTTGGGGAACGGGGGGACTTAGAACACAACACTGAAGGTGTAATGAATTCCAAGAGTCTGTACACGGTGTAATCTGCTTAATGACTTGAAACAAATTAGCCAACTTACTTATTTGGAATTTGTTAGACTATTTATTTGCATACACAGCACTCCACGTCCCCACGCACCTGGTGTTGTTTGAATTGAGAATGTGAGCACTTAAATGCTTACAGGTGGATGTTTAAATATTTGAGAGTGCAAACGGGTGTAAAGAACACGGTGATCATGGAGCCGGATCCACGAATGCCTGCAGGCAGGCCACGGCGGGCACTAAGATCCCTGGGACCGGCCTGCTGCCTGCCTGCAGCCCCATCACCCCGAGGACGCACGTCGGGGGCCAGGGCCGCGGGCTCAGAGCTGGACCAGCCATGCTCATGTCGTCTGAGCCCTCGCTGCGTCGGATCGCCAGGCCTCACTCGAGGGTCCAGTCTGGCACGACCCCACAGAAGGTCTGAGGGCGTCTCTCTGCCCGACTTCTCCAGGCCACAGCCTCCAGGGAGCGTGGCCTTGGCGGCCCCAAACCATGCCATCACTGCTGAGGTCTAAGCTGGGAGAGAGTTCACTTTCTCCATCATGAGAAACATGGAAAGGCCTGTGTGTGTGTTATGTAATCTCAAAAGATGGATAATTACGATTAATGAAACCTCGTAGGTAATAATAACTACTGTCATTAGATTCTGATGGTAGACTTTGCAATTAAGCCAGAAATACATTCAGTGTAAGATCTAGCAGACTTTCTCCTCTGTCTTGATCTCTTGAGATGCCGTCAGTATTGAAACCCTCCCTCCCGTCCAGCCCTGACATGGAGGAGCACAGGCGGGGTTGGCCCCCAAGCCATTGCTCTGCGCCGTCCGAGAGGGCACTCAGGCCTGGGGCAGTGGCTGGGCTGACCCAGCGAAGCGGACCCCGCTGGTGGCCGCGAGGATGGAACCAGACTTCTCAGCAGCCAGGCTTCCCCAGGCCTCCAAACACCACGCGAAACGGAGGAAAACCAGCTCATCGCTAGAGGCCGAGGCCTCCCAGGGAGCAGTGGCCACTGGCCCTCCTGTGGGACCCGGCCTTCGTCACAGAGCCCAGGNGTCATCTGTGGAATGGGTATATGCTGTCTCTTATACACATCTTCCTGGGACTGCGGAGAGCTCCGGGTTTTGACCTCTCGGTTGCGCTGGGTCCTGCTTTGGAATTTTGACCTGCACCGAGGAAGCCAGTGTCCAGGGAGGGTTGGAGAGAGGGCAAGTAACTGTTCCCAGGATGCAGATGGAGAGATTGAGTCCCAGAGGCCAGAACTGAATGAGAACCAAGGGGAAACACACAGGTCGGTCCTAGAGGCAAGGGCCGGCGAGGCCAGTGGCGGCCTGAGTAGGCTAATAGCGTCCTGTCTGGGGAGTGTAGGACCTGGAGTGACCACCGGCCTCGGCTTGCTGCACTGCCGCCGGGTAAACTGGAACCGGGGGGACCAAACTGGTCTTTGCATCGGAGCTTCTCTCATTCCAAGCCGAAGCTGTCGCCTGTCTCAGCCGAGTCTCAGTTTCCTAAAGTATGAAGTCGAAGCTTTAAAAAAGAATACTGTGCCATCAAAAGGAAGCAATGCCAGTTCGCCCCAGAGGCTTTTAGTAACCATGCATTTATTCAGCCCTTTGCACCTGCTCTTCAACTGAGAAATGGGTTAGTTTCCACCCTGGGAAGGGGAACTGTGGGAATTGACTTGAGACCACCGCGAAGTGCTCAGCATTCAGTCTGACACACAGTCAGTACTCAAGAAATGTAATCTGGAAATAACTGTTTACTCTTCAGTATTTTCTCCCTCTTCCCATCGGATGTTCTTACCACCTGAAACAATGAGAGAACTCTCCTCTCGTCCCCACACCCAGGACGGTGCTTCTGGGGTTGGTCTTTCTGGTTTAGAGACTATACCAATAGGGTCGTCCCTCGGCGGCGTCCAGCCCCCCCAGCAGGCTGTTGCGCCCCAGCGTGGACACATGAGAAGGTCCCGAAGTGGACAGGGGTGCAAGCAGGCGGTCTGGAAGGCCCCGGGGTGAGAAAGGCGCCCTTTTGGCCCTCTCTAGCGATCACACGCCTCCCCGGCCAGCTCCGTCTGCTCTTTCCCTCGTAACCTGACAGCGGAGTGGACTCTGTCCCGGCGTGCATCCGAGGGGCGCTTGCTCGGTGGGGACACGGCTCTGGAGCCCCGAGTCTCTGGCCTTGGGGGAGGGCGCGGGGCCTGCCGGCCCTGGGCTCGACTGCTCAGACTGGGGGCCGAGGGAGGGGGAAGTCAGCGAGAATCAGCGAGAGCTCCAGCAGTTCAGTCGTGGGGATGGGCGTCTCTTGCTTTGTTTTTGCAAACTACTCTCGCGCCCAGTTTGATGCCCTGAGAATCCGTGTTCATCCATTCACTCACTCACTCACTCCCGGGCGAGCTCCCTTCTGGGTCCGGGGCGTTGAGCCAGGCCTCTCACTGATTTCGGTCTCTGCCCTTAAAGAATTGCCAGTCCAGTGGATAACACAGTCCTCGGGCCACCCCGGCCGGCCCTCGCCTCCTCTCGCGAAAGCTGGAGCGGGTCATCTCCAGGTTCCCGGGCCCCAGCCGACCGCGGACAGGCCGGAGCGCAGCGGCCGAGCCCGGGCGCCCTCTGGCGACAGTGACTCTCGGTTCCAGCGACCTGCCGCGTGCGCCTGCGAGCGGCCCGGCCCGGGCCCTGAGCGGCCTGCTGGAGCTGCAAGGCTCAGTCTTAAGCTACAAGGCTCAGTCTCATCGGCGGCGGGGGCTTAGGAGCGCATCGTGGGACCCAGAGCCTGGCGAGAGAAGCGCGGGTACTTTTACCTGCAAGACCGGCCAAAGCCAACGTAAAAGCCTCTTGCTTGTTTCCTTTTTCTCACGAAATCGATAGCCTCTCCCAGGGTTTAAGGGAGTCACTGGGAGGAATCCGCGTGGACTGGTGGGAAACCAGGGCCTTCTGCTTGGCCGCTTCCCGCTATCCCAGAACAGACATCGGTGTGGACAGACATCACTGACCCTTCACTTCCTCTATTAATTCATTACAGTTCTTCCTGAGCACCTGTTATGTTCCAGACATGAGTAAGTGTTTGAAATATCTCAGTAAAGGGGGTGCAGACAAACGGAACAACCCAAACCCCTGCCCTCCTGGAGTTTACATCTTGGGAGGTGGGGAAAGAAAATGGGCGCTTCAGGGAAGTAACCACGCGCATCATCTATAGAAAATCATCAAGTGAAAAAGTGAACCAGAAGGAAGGGGAGTGAGTTAGATTTTTAAGTAGGGAAGCCAAGAATCTGTAAAATGTCCAGTCTATAAGTCAACAAGCTATTTAAACTTAAAACTCTGTGCGAGTCTACACTCTGAGGACCAGGGACATCAGGCTGTCTGCCCTTTTAACCTGGGCTCTGGGCTGTGTCCCAGGGAAGCCTCCCAAATCCAAGGCAGCAGGGCACACCACCCTTTCTCTGTCCTTTGCTTATGACACCATCTCCACATAAAAGGCTCCACCTTCTTTCTCTGCCGGGAAACTCGGTTTCCTATCAAGGCTCAAAGCAATGCCACCTTCCCTGCAAGATCTCATGCACACTCAGCTCCTCAAGGACACCTCAGTCAAGAGGAGTTCAAGGTTAGGAGGAGGCAGGGGCCTGGCTGTTGAGCTAACAGTCAAATATATCTCCAAGGCTATGGGCTCTGGACCCCTGGTGGGTCTCGAGCCTCCCTGTGGCTCTCTGCCCAGCCTGGGCTGTTGATACCTTCAGAATTCAGTGGCGGGGTTTTTGGAGGACGACCTTAGCACAGGGTTGAAGGTTGGCACCCAATCATTGTTTCCCAGTGTGAAACCATCAAGGTGACTTTAGGTAGTACTCTGAAAACATTATTTTAAAAACCATGGATTTATATATTTATTTTTAAAGTGATAAGAAAAAAGTATAACTAACACCTTAAAGCAGGCATTTCAGATATTGCTCAAGACATTTCATTTTAAAATATATGATTTAAGTTTAAAAATATATATTTAAACTAGCAAAGCAGTCAGTGGTATAGATGGTTAGGGAAAGAGCAAAACATCAGTGATACAAAAAGATCTGAAGTTTGAAAATAAAGAACATTTTTAAATTACTTGATACTCGCACCCTTTTTAAACACAAACTGTTTGGTCTTAAAGTGGTAAAACTGAATCATGCGAGAGAGATATGACGTCTTCACTCTTGACATCCAAACGAGGCCAGAAGGTGCTCACCCAGGAGTGCTCACTCAGGTTGGCAATCTATGAGATTCCAAACTCTGGCCCTGGAGACCCACAGCCCTCCTGCTTCAGCCATGAGTCTCCCTTCACACATCTCTGAGTGTGGGCCTGAGGGGCTCAGCCAGGGGACAACCACGTGTGCTGCATGCCCCCACCCTTCCATCGCTGACATTTAGCTTTGGGGTTCACCAGGGTGTGACCCACTTTGCGAACCAGCAGGCCAAGGAAGACAGACAAAGCTTCAGAGCCTGCTGTCATCTGTGGAATGGGTATATGAGCCCTCCCATTGGCTTTGGGATTTGCTAGGTGTGAAAGAAAGCCCTTGGCACAGAGAAGGCCCTTGGAAGATATTTACACAGGACTTCCGTTTGCTTTGTCTGAATCTGTCACATTTGGCTCTTACAAAGACGATGCCTGCAGAAGAAACCCTAATACCTCAGTTCTGTAGACAGGAGGCTGAACTTCAGAGCAGTTCAAGGCCTTGGCCAACCTGGCAGAGCTGGACAAAGACAAAGGCACGACTCTCTGGACCCATAATCTCTGGGTTCTGAAATATCAATGTATGTGGGACCCATAATCTCTGGGTTCTGAAACATCAGCGTATGTGGGGATGGAGGTCACTGTCATGCAGGTGTCCAGGGAAGCCTCTTGCAGCCCTAACCCAGAGCCCACACTCAGAATCTGTCAGGCTGACTCTCTTCCTTGATCGGCCTCAGGAGCCAGTTGCAGGAGCCCCAGTCCATCCCAGAGGGAAGGAGCCAGGGAGACTGAGGCAGGGCTCCTGCATGGGGGGCTCGTTCAGCGCTGGGTCCTGGCAGGCTTTGGGATCCGTGTGCAAGCAGGGCTCACCCTAGGTGAAGGTGTGCCTCCTGCAAGTCAGATCTCCTGTGGGAGGCCCTGGCCCCGAAGACTCTCCCTGGATGAACACTCCTAAGGCAGGGGTGGTATTTTCCGGGCATCTTCGTGCCCCGAGCCCACACACCAACACAACTCTGCCTGCACCCACTGCCCAAACCAGTGGGGTCAAGGCCAGATGTGCTCTGCTGACCCTAATGCCTCCGCTCTTCTTCCTGTGTCCAGGGGGAGCCTCTGGGCAGACAGAGCTCAGCATCCGGAGCTCCATGAGGTTTCTGAGACTGGAGCATACCCCAACCTCTACCATAAACCCCTGGATGATAGGAAATGTGAGCCCTGGAGGATACACAATGCTCACACAGGAGTTCCTCAGCCTCACATCTCCCTGTGAGGCAGGTTCAATGCTAACCTCACATCTCCCTGTGAGAGGAGGTATTAACCTCCAATATTAACCCCCAATATTGACCTCCATTTGCAAGATTTGGGAACTCAGATCACATAGCTACTCTTTGGCAAAGCCAGGATTCAAATCAACTCTGCCTGGCTCTGGAGGGGCTGTTCTTGGTGAAGGATTGAAGGGTGGGTTTGTCACATAAAATATAGGACACCCCATTAAATTTGCATTTCAGATAAATGTCTCTTTTTTTTAGTATAAATATGTTCCAAATATTGCATGGGACATACTTACACTAAAAAGAATTCTTCCTTGTTCATCTGAAATTCAAGTTTAACTAGGTGTGCAGGATTTTTATTTGTTGAGTCTGGTAACCTGGCCCCAGAGTCTACACTCTTCTCAGCACCGTGAAGCCCCTCTTGGTGGGCTCCCTGCCTGGGAATTGAGGACATGTGCGCAGAGGGTGGGAAGAGTATTGGGAAGGCACGTTCTGAAATCATCCACTTTCTCAGTGAAGGGATTTCTTGAATTTTATTACAACAGAGTTTTATTATGCTGGAAAGTGGTGCATTAAAGCAATATGGGGATGATGATCTTTTCTGTTTTCCTTTCTGCTGTGAATAGTTTAATGACATGCTAACCCCAGCCCTGACCTTCCAGAAGTTGTCTTGGCCGTGCCTCAGGCCTCTTCTCTCCAGCATCTCCAGTCCTCCTCTTCCTCTGGTCTGGGAAGATGTGTGTGAAGCACAGTTACTGACACCCTTTCTGCATTTCAGATGCCCTGAGCTGTGTATAGGGGAGGAGGAGGAGCCATCATCCCGGGAATGAGCATCGCACGGGCAGTATCCTACCTAGAGGGATTTGCAGCCGAAGAAAGCGGTCAAGAGCTGCTGCGGCTCGTGGAGGAGGAGCTGGGCCTACAGCCCACACAGCTGGGCCCTTCATCCGAGAAGCCAGGAGCCCAGGCCCACCGGCCTCCCTGCTCAGAGGAGGGGCTTGAACATCTCTCTCCACCTTGCATCCCGCGGCCAGAGTCTGAAGCCCTTCTTCACAGATGTGCTGGACAAGACCGCACATGGAGGCTGCCCAGAGAGCCTTTCAAGCCTGAGTGCGGAGGCAGGCTGCGCTGGCAGCCAGGGCCAGGGGGGATGAGTGGGAGATGGACTTGGGTGGGGAGACTTGCAGCACGCCTAAGGTATGTAACACCCACCCCGCTGCTCAGAAACAGACAGAGGAGAGTGAACAAATGGGTCATTAAGAGGTTTTTGTTGTTGTTTGGGAATAATTTATCAATTAAACTTTGTAAATTAGGGATGGCGGTGTTGTCTTTAGACAAGCCAGATCCAAGATCTTGACTGGGAATTTGGGTCTCATCTGTGACACCTCACTGGCTTCCAGCTTCCAGCAGCCTTTCTCTTCTTAGGTTCCAGGGATGAAGTTCCTATATTTGCAGCCTAGTTGACTGATCCCTGGTGCGCCCTTTGTCTCTGTGGAGTACCCAAGTTTTGCGTCATAGCCCTAGGCTTGGCACCAAGAGGTGCTACACTTCCTTCATAAATCTGCAATCTAGCCTTCCATCCCTCCATACGCCCACTCACCCGCTCATCTGTTCATCATCCACCCACCGAAGCATCCACCCATTTCGCCCCTCATCCATCTATCCATCCATCCATCCATCTGCTCAAGCAGCCATCCACCCATCAACCCATCCTTCTGGCTCTTCCCAGGCACTACTCTAGCCCTGAGATGCCTTCCGCACCAAGAAAAGAAAGATGCACCTCCTGCTTTCTGGGCCACGGGGGAAGAAGAATCAAGCATCAAAGGCCAGAAACCCAGAGGTCACCCAGTGAGCCCTCACCTCGATACAGATCAAAACCTTTGCTCTCTCCTCATCAAAAGGGTAACCTCTGAGAGGCAGGGACAGCTTCCTGGCTTCCCACCCAGGCAGGAGCCAAGGAGGGACAACATCTGAGCACTCTTCACCCTTACTGCCCATCTCATGCTTTTCTTCCATAAATCACGAAAAAAGCAAAAAGCAAAGAAACAAACCTTTATTTCTCTGTTTACCCCTTTGCATTTAATGAGCAGTTGTTAACATGACTGAAACCATCTGATGATTTTTGCCAAATGGAAAAATCTCCCTTCAGGGGCAATAAAACAAATATTCAGGATAGAGAGAGGCAGTCATAAAAGGCATTACCCGGTTGTAAACAGAGGCGGGTGGTGGTGATGTATTACCCCTGCTTCGGCAGCTTTCAACAAAGTTCTGAGATTCCAGGAGGGGCTCTGACCCGAGGCAGTATTTACTCCTGTGGCTTCTCCCGCAGGTCGGTGTGGGTATAATTTTGTCTACCAGTTGACTACAGTTGATGTTTTGAGCAGGAAGCTCCAACCCTGAGCATTCATAACTCAGTCACACCCTCCCAGAACACGCCAAGAGAAGCCCATTGTATTGTCCTGGCCAGGTGGGGTGGGGGTCTCTGCACACCCTGGGTGGAAGTGGGGAGCCGGATGGCTTTAGTTTGCACCTGGCCCCACAGCACCACTTGTCTGCCGCACTGAAGGCTTTGTCCCAGTGTGCTCACAAGGCCCGTGCTTTTCTGCTGTTCCATCATGCAGAGATGGCAGTCTTCACTGTATAACTTCATGATTTGGTACAAAGAGCCCACTAGACTTTGCACAGATCTTAAAGTCTGAAGTCAAAGCAAAATTCAAACTTACCAGATCAGGAGTCCGGCTGTAGGGTCTGAGCACCAAGCTGCCTTGTGAGGCTGCACCTAGCCTGCAGGTCTTGTGGTGACAGCTGGAGTGTAACTGAGAGTCAGACAGATGCCGACAATTCCAGAGGTGGCTTTTCCAATTCCACCGCCATCTGACAGGACATGGCAGAGTGAGTACGCTTGCCCCCGACTTCAGGTGCAACTAATGCCCAGAGAGTAACGTGACTTCCCAGCACCTACCCAGAGACAGACCAGACTCTGCCCGGAGCTCCTGTGATGGCCCCCGTGTTCCCGCTATGCTCCAGTCTGGGTGTGGATGTGCTCGGCCTCTGGTCCCTTTGGACTTAGAAGATCTGCTTCAGCCTGACCCAAAGCCCCTTTCAGGGAGCACTGACTCGTCTGCAGTAGGGTCTGAAGCCTCACAGTTAGGCTCTACCTGACAGCCAAGAGGATGTAGCTTAATAAATCTAACAATAGCTGACCTCGAAGACCGGAATGAGGTCTTTGGTCTGTGTCTGACGCCTGCCGTGGGGTCTCCAGAGCCTCAGGGGCCCAGGCTGGCTGGGGGCCCCAGTGTGGGCCATGGGCTCCCCCGTTTCATATGGCACGACTCCTTCCCGGGGGACTCAAGGGGTCCTGAAGAGGCGCCCCCTCAGCCCTGCCCTAGCAATCTGACATCCTCATGGCTAAGGTCACGCCCAGGAACCAGCTTCTTAGGACAGAGCAGTCGTTACTGGGGCTGGAGGAGGGGGTGGGATCTGCTCTGCCCTTCTGGTGGGGCTGGGAGCTGGGAGAGTGGTGTTCCTCTACTCTGTGTGTGCAGGGAGCGCCAGCACGCAATCTTATCTACATCTTCCCAGTTTCCATCTCTTGCTTTATGAGGCAGTTCTCACATGCATTATCTCTCCCACCAAACTAGGGGTTCTCATCCCCCTTTGGCTAACAAAGAATGAATCCAGGATTTAAAGACTTGAGAGAGGCTGCACAGGTGATGGGTGGAGACGCAGGGTCCCGGTGGGCGCCTTGCCCTCAGCTACAGCAGCTTTAAGGATGATGGGGAAGTGCTGCCAGGCAGAAGAAACTCATGCAGGGGTGAAGCTGCGCCTGCTTCACCAGATCTGACCTCAGCAAGATGTCCGGAAAACAGTTCATTGTCCATAGTCACTACCGCCCCCGCAGTTGTAACAGGAGGCTTCTCTGGCAGGCATCTGCACAGGACTGCTCCCTGGGTCAGAACTGATAGCAAGAAAAACAGGTTTTAAGCTCCCACCCCTCATCCTTGTCCCCTGCTGCTTTCATCCTGGTTCCTAAACATGCTCTTAAGTGGGAGCTTATTTTCTGCCAGCTCCAGCCCCTGGAATTTGGACAATCATGGTTTCTGGGAGAACCAGCCAGCTGCAGCCTAGGAACTGATAGGAGATGGGAGTGAAGATAAATTGGTCTCTTTACCCAGGGCCAGCTCCCCATCAGCACTGGGGAAGGGGAGGTGGAGGTGGAAGGAGACAGAAGCAAGGTGGTCCCAGAAGAGAGGCCACTTCCCGGGGGTGCATCTTGGTGGGAGGAAGAGGGTGCCCTGTGGACCTGTCAGTCACCCTCTCTGGAGCAAGCCTCCAGTTCCAGGTGCAGTGAGCGCAGGGCCAGGCTGGGGTGGGCTGCCACCCACCTGGCCACCCTCCACCCTGAACAAGCGCAGGCACTGTCCACCCAGGCCACAGAGTTAAGACGTGTGTTTTCCCTCCTCTCATTCTTCTGGGGCCAGGAGGTGGCCCCAGCTGAGAACAGCTGGATCAATTCTGAAAATGACCCTGGTCTAAGGAGGGGGGAGCTTTTTTATTTAAGCAGAAATGCTTTGTGTGTGCAAAATTTGACCTCCATCTCCCCTCCCCAGGTTGCCAGATGGTAGATGTGTTTAGTTTGCAGATAAGATAAAGGCAGGAATTGGACTGGATGGAGAATTTACCTGCCAGGCTTCTCTGTGGCCCGTGGCCCGCTTCAGGCTCCCCTTAGTCTGTGCCCAATGAGGAGGGACACCAGTAGGTGGCATGACCCAGTGTGTCCTAGGAAAGATCCTGAACCTCCCTAAGCTGGCCCCATCCGCCTTCCCAGCCCCACGTGCAGTGTCCACTATAGGACCCTGTGAACCACTCAGCCAAGGCTAAGTTCAACTCAGATCACAGCGGAGGAAGGAAGAGAGGCCCTCAGTGCTGCAGGCAGCCGGAGTCTCCACCCAACACCCAGGCACCTTGGACAGAACCCATTTGGCTCAGGTGGCTGCAGATTGGGACGCTTTGCAGCTTAGCATGGGTGTGAGCCCCACACTTTCCGCCCCTGGCAGGTCGGCTCAGGGAGGGTGAGTTAATGGTGAGAATGCTAGCCAGCAGCCATGAAGGCTCTGTGTTCCTGCCCAATAAGCCCCCTGCCTCCTGGGATCCATCTGGGGAAAGAATCTGGAAAGGCACCTCTCTCTCCTTCCGTCCCTGGGCACTCAGCAGCCCCCGGCCCGTCTCCCCGCTCTCTGCATGACCCTGAGCTGCTTTTCCCAATGACCAACAAGCTGATAGTCTCAGCGGTGCCACTCCTCCAGGCCCCAGGCACACCTTGGGGGTGTGACTCACCCTCCTGGGCACCCAGCACTGCCCGCGGGCACTCCCGGCCTCCAGCCTGCCCTGCAGTGCTGAGGGCGACTCCTCGCCTGGGGTCCCCTGAACGCTCCTTCCTCCCTCCCTTTCCTTAGGGGAGACTGGAGGGCCTGCTGGAGGCTGATTCCCAAGGGTGTGGCTTTCAGGCAGAAGCTGAGTGAGAAACCCAAACTCGCTGTAAGCCCTCTGCCGCCTAGAGGAGGAGTCCGTGGGGCTCCCCAGGTGCCTGCATGTCGTCGCTCTTCCCTCATTGCAGATGAGGAAACTGAGGCTCGGGGCGTTGGTCTCAAGTAAATGGGAAGGAAGGGATCTGAACTCACACTCAACCATGAACCCCAGACTCTCACTTCCTGTTTGCTGCACACACCCTCTCGGAGTAGGAGGAAGTGGGCGGCTCATCATGGGCCTGGGGTCTTGAGCTACAACAAGGAGGGGAGAGAGCAGAGGAGAAGCACATTGTGGGGGAAAATTGAAAAGGTGGATGAAGGAGGGGGCTTTGAGCTAAGTGCTGAAGATTGAAAAGATCTAAAAACTAAAGAGGCAGGTGGAAGGAGAGGGTTAGGGAAGCAGGAAAGAGGGTGAGGATGCTGGGGGCATGCAGAGGGCACCAGGGGGCAAGATGAGGGGGGAGCAGTGTCAGGTGTGTGAGAGGACATCACAGGCTAAATAGGGAGGGCAGGTGTGACCAGGTCACAAAGACCTCGAGGGCCTGAAGTTTTCCCACGTTTTCCAGCCCGTGGGCACAAATGGGCTTCAACTGCAGGAAAACTCACTCTCCCCCCTTTCACTGGAGGCCCTGCCCTCACAAAGCCCCTGCTCCCAGAGCATGTGACTGCAGCCAGTCACCTTGTGTCCAGCCCACACAGCTATTTGAGAACACGCTGACACTGGCCCTGCTGCTGGGATGACCCACAGCCATGGGGCCCCCCTGGGTGAGCCTGAGGAGCTTGCCAGCTCCAGCTGCCGAGGCAAAGGTGGTGCTCCTTCTGTGCCAGCGGCAGCAGCCCTTGCCTGTCCACTGCACCACACTCCACCCCACAGAGCTCCCCGCTGCCCACAGCCCCTCCTCAACTGTTTCAGACCTCCACAGGGGGCTTGACCAGCAGCCAGAATGCTCTCCTGCCCAGTCACCTACAGTTTCACATCGCTGTTTTTCTCTCCAGACACCTCAGCCATCTGAGTCCAGCCCATCCATCACTGGCATGACCTGAACCTCATGAGTGGCCTCATCAGACCATGGCTGGGATTACTACAGAGCTCTGGAGGATAAAGGGAGTCCCCCAAAACATTTAAGCCCAGAACTATTGGGATCAGAGTCAATGTCTTTATCTGTGTACTATGTTAATACACAGTGAATTTATTCTGGAGTGCCCCCAGAGCTGATACCTGTGAAAGGGGAGGGAAGGAAGCTGGACTGAGCAGAGGAAGACATTAAGCTGTGGTGTAGCTTTAAAAGGATTCCCAGGTGGCTTGATGGTAAAGAATCCACCTGCCAATGTAGAAAACACAGGAGACGTGGGTTCAATCCCTGGGTCAGGAAGATCCTCTGGAGGGGGAAATGACCGCCCACTCCAGGATTCTTGCTTGGAGAATCCCGTGGACAGAGGAGCCTGGTTGGCGACAGTCTGTGGTGTCACAAAGAGTCAGACATGTCAGAGCATGCCTCCAACAGCACAGCCTTAAAAAGGTTCCAGTAAAGAACCCTGACTCTGCAAAAAAGTGTCCCTTGCGCTCCGACTCTGGAAGGTATCAGTTCAGTTCAGTCGCTCAGTCGTGCCCGACTCTTTGCAACCCCATGAATCGCAGCACGCCAGGCCTCCCTGTCCATCACCAGCTCCCGGAGGTCACTCAGCATGCCTGTGGGTGAAGCTGCTCCCCTCAGTAGAGGACAGTTTCTGATGGGGTGGCTGCAGGGTGGCCTTCAGCCAATGGCACTCCCAGCATTTGAAGAAGCAAGTGTTTCAGGCCAGAAAGGGGATGTGGCGGCCCATCGCACATCACAGCATCTACTACAGTCCACCCCTTGTCTTGCCAAGCCCTGTCTTTCAGGGAGAATCTTCTGTTGGAAGGGGACCTGGCCGGTTAAGGTGCTGCACGTAGACAATGATGAGAACCCATACATGCAGGCTTTTGGGTGTGGGTGGTCTGTTTGGACAAGCCAGGTGGACAAGTCCTCTGAAACCTCAGGGTGCCTGATTGGAGTTTCATGGGTCACCTTTCAGAGTAGTGGTTTGGCTTGGTTTCAGATGAAGTGTAATTTTAAGAAACTTTTATAATGGAAACAGTAGGGACATAAAAATTCCACCAGCTTGTAAGAACAGAATGTCTACAAACCTTCTGCAAGGGTTCTTGTATCAGCCAATTTTTACAGTCACAAGTGACTAAAACCCAACTGAGTAAATTCAGGCTGGGGAGGGGAAATTTACTATTTCTCATAAATAGGCAGAGGAAAAGACGGGTGGACCTGCCTCTGGGAAGATTAGACCTCAGGTTCTCTCCCCCTTTGCACATTTAAAACAGAATGAGCATTTGCTCCAAAGAAGTGGATGCAGGCCCCCTCCAGTCTTTCACGCCTGGGCTTGGTCCTGAGGCTTGGG
>SJYV01026152.1:888983-920352 GCA_006410875.1 Neotragus pygmaeus
GGTGGGGATGGGGGGCGCTGTGGGCCCCTGAGCGGGGAGAGGCAGGAGCAGGGCGGGGGAGACCTGGGAGTGCTCCCCAGAGAGCCCCGGCGGCCCAGCCCCAGCAGTTCAGCCAGAGGTGTGTAGATCCGGGGCTTGAGTGGCTGCTCTCCGATCCTGGTGGAGGGTCCTTGCATCCTAGCTCCCCTCCACGCCCTTTCCTCCCCAGCTGCTGGGGCACAGATGAGGCCAGGCCCAGAGTGGGGAACTAGCAGGAGCTACAAGCAGGGGCTTGGCAGGGCTTGGAATTCCACCAGACTCCTACAGCTGGCTTTTTCCTTCCATATTTCTTATTGCTGGATTTTTTTTTTTCAAAGTCTATTAGGATACTCAGGACTTGTGGTCTGAGGCAATAATGACCCTTCCTCTGAGTCCTATGGCCTGGCAAGACCCCGAGCGGGTGAGGAGCGACACTGCAGGGGCTCACAGGGGTTCTGTGAGGGGTTTGGTCCGCACAGGACCCTTAATCCTGAGCTCACAGTGGATAGTGCCAGACAAGGAGAGCGCGGAGGACACCGGCCACCAGGTGGCCCGGGAGCTGGGCCTGGCCATCACCAGCCTTCAAACAGATGCGCCAGCGAGTGCGCGGATTGCCCGTTCTCTTCTGGTCACTATGAATATCTGTGCAATACCTCCAGCTCAGGAAGCCCGGCAGTGAGAGAAGCAAGGAGGCGAACTTAGGTCTAGTGAGCATCTACCAAATGCTGTCCTGCTCCTGGGAAATAGACCTATGTCAGATTTTTAGTTGACACAGGAATTCTACAAACAGGCCATCTCATTGCCATTTGTTAACCTACGGAAAACACAGGCATGGCAGACATAAATAACTTGCCCAACCCTAGAACTGGTGAGTGGCCAGGACTGAAATCTGGGCAGTCTGACTGGAGCCTGGGAGGGCCACCCTGCCTGTCTGTATCAGGCAGCACTCGCCTGTGTTCTCGGGAAAGTCTCTTTCAGCAGGTTCACAGCGCTGAGTCCCTACCCTAGCGCCCCTCCCTGCAAATAGGGTTGACCAAAGCCTTTGGCTGCAAAGAGTAAGCTTATGTGAAAGTGCTCTGTAAATTGTGACGTGGTGTGCACGTTGCACCTCAAGATGTCACAATTCTTACCCTCTCATCTCATCACGACACAGCTCCCTCGAGTGTACAAGGGCACGTCTGTTTATTTGCTTTCTGTTGATTCACAAAAGCCTCAGAGGGTAACAGGAACATCAACTCCTCATTTCATTAACGCAGCCCTTGGCCTGTTGTTTTCTGCAGACAGGGGCTGAATGTGAAGCTCAGAAGGTGCACTAGACCTCAGAATCACTGGGGTCATCAGCCTCTGCTTTCCCAGTCTTGGGATCCTGATACCCAGTGGATGCAAAGCACTGAGGACCCTTCTGTGAGGCTGTTCCAGGAAGCGCTTGGTAAATGAGCTGAGAGATTGGTGGGGAGAGATTAAGTGACCTGTCCTAAATCAGTAAGCCTGGGGTTCTGACCCCAAGTCTCCTGATGGCCCATGTGGGCCAATTTGACCAGGAGAGCTGTCAAAATAGAGTGAATTGAGTCCCCAAACAATTATCTTTTTTTTTTTTTAATTAATCCTGGTGGGCCCAGCAATGGAAGGACCTGAGTTCCCTGTTACAAAGATCTCAGCAAACCCACTCCTTCTTCCCATAGATTTGCAAACACCAAGAGCTCAGAGACGTCATAGGTGCTTGAAGTTCCTCCTCCTCAATGTGGCCTGGGGAGCTCTTCTCCTTCAAGGAAGGAAGAGCCCAGGCATGCTTCAAGGTAAATATTTCTATTTGTTTCTTCCCCCAAGAAAAGCACAATGGAAGGCGCCAATGCATTCCACACCCTCTTTCCAAGGCCTATTAATAAGGAGCCTGGGGCCAGATCATAAACATGGCAAACTCCGTAACCACCAAGGCCAGCAGAGCGAGGGATGCATTAAAAGGGGGAATTTCAGCGAAATGCCGCACAGGTCCTAAATTCGTACCAGATGAGTTCCCAAAGATTAAAGTTATTATAATAAAGCCCCAGGGAATCAATCATGCTCTGCCATGTAACCTTCTCACTTTACCTCATCATTCACACACATCAGTTTCTCCAGGGCCTTGAGGAGGATGTGGAATTCGTGGAGTTAAATGTGGCAAAGGGCAGAGGGATAAGCTTCACAGGTTCAGAAGACCCTGGGGCGTCCCAAGCTGGGCTGGACTTCAGACTGGAAAGCCCCAACAGTGGGGAGGGCTGGGCCTGGATAGGTGGCGGGGGCTGACTTGTGGCTTATTTTGTGACTTGTCATAGTTGGGGGTGGGGTAGGACACAGTAGGGGAGAGATATTCTTCCTCACTTCTCAGCCTGCCTGGGAATGATCATTGCCCAAACCTTGATAAGCAACAGGCTAATAGCTGAGAAGAGGCTTGGTACACGGCTCAGTTCTCTTTGTCTTTTGATGCTACTTTGATGTTTTCACTTTTTATAGTTTTATTTTTCTCCAAGTTTCTCCCTGCCATCTGAGATTAGGAACTGAGTCCCCTGGCTCTGGGCTCCAGGTTCCCGTCTCACAGAAGACCCTGTTTCCACTTGGAGGAGAGTTCTGTCTCCCAGAATCCACCGTGGGCATTCCATACTCCTGCACCTCAGGGGTGGAAGCCCAACACTCATTCCCCACTGAACCTCAGACCAAGTGTCAATACTCACCGCTACTTTCCAGCAGAGTCCTGGAACAATTCACAGAGAAGTTGCAACCTCTCAGACTCAGACCCACCTAGAATCTCCGCCTGGCACTTGCATTTTGCTCCAGCCTGGTCCTCTACAAACATCCCTAGCTTGGCCACACACTGAAGGACCTGAGTCCAAGCGCTCTGTCCCATATTCATTCTTGCTTCATGACTCTGAGTAGGACCTTCCATTCCCTTTAGATAAGATGCAGCTTTCAGCCTCAGAAACATATTTGGATCTCAGTGACCAAGCAAAGTACTCACAAGTACTGACTGCCCTTGCCACGTCGTCCCACTTCTCATTTATGCATCCTTGCTGCTGCTGCTGCTGCTAAGTCGCTTCAGTCGTGTCCGACTGTGGGCGACCCCATAGACAGCACCCCACCAGGCTCCCCTGTCCCTGGGATTCTCCAGGCAAGAACACTGGAGTGGGCTGCCATTTCCTTCTCCAGGGCATGAAAGTGAAAAGTGAAAGTGAAGTCACTCAGTTGTGTCCGACTCTCAGTGACCTCATGGACTGCAGCCCACCAGGCTCCTCCGTCCATGGGATTTTCCAGGCAAGAGTACTGGAGTGGGGTGCCATTGCCTTCTCCGATGCATCCTTACTTATTATGCTAATATTTAACAGGATTTGTGCATCAGTATCTGGGAGAGTTTTCTGTACTTTTCTTTTTTTCTGTGCTATTTCTTTTAGTTTATGTGTCAGAACTGTGTTAGCTTTCCACAGAATAATTGAGAGACTTCTCCCTCTGTCATTTCTGAACTCTGGATCAGCTTAAATTTGGTGTTTGAAAACTGCTCATCTAGAAAAAAGTTTGGATCAGATGTTTTACAGGGGTAGTTCTTTGAAAACTGTGTGCTTTCTCCTTAGGCTTTACTATCTCTTCTTGGGTCTTCCTTGGTGGCTCAGAGGTTAAAGCATCTGCCTACAATGTGGGAGACCTGGGTTCGATCCCTAGGTTGGGAAGATCCCCTGGAGAAGGAAATCTCTTCTTGAGTCTATTTTGATCATTTGTGTTTTCCTAGAAAAAAGGACATTTTAGTTGGCTTTCAGAGTCATTAATATGTTTGCATAATTCTGTTTCTTCTTTTTAATTCTCATGTTTGGATATTTGTACTTTCTCTTACTCTATTTTTTTCCCATTTTCTTGTTTTTTTCTCTTTTATTAGTTTATTTTTGTTTTTCTTGACTAGACTAATAAATATTCTATTCTATTCTGTTCTATTCTCCTTCCTCCATCAAAGAAACACATTTTATATTGTGATTAACTAATTGTATGCTGCTTTTCTGTGTTAACTTCTTAATTTGCTTATACTTTAATATCTTTTTTAGAAATTTTAATTTTTTTAATTTATTGAATAGAATTCTCAATTCACTTGTTTTTGTTTTGCTATATTTATTACTAAAATATTAATGGCTGTCCATTTTCTCAAGATTATGGTTATAAACAAAAACCCAAAAATTGTATAAGGAGTTTTGTTTTGAGAAAGTTCTGTGAGCTATCTTAAGTTTTCTTGACCAAAGTATTATTTGGGAAAGGGTTTATGAAATTTCAGAATTGTTCCTTGTTATTATTTGCAATGACTAACCTTTGTTATGTATTTCTAGTTTGACATTATACAGAATAATTTCTGCTATTTTTTTCATTTTATTTTTTAATCTGAGTCCTTCATGAAATAATATTAAAAAATGGACTATAAAAAATAATGTAAACTTTCTTTCTGCAATGCATGGAGACCTATTCATATAAATAAACACAGTCAAGTCTGACTCTGCAACGCCATGGACCATAACCTGCCAGGCCCCCTCTGTCCATGAAATTGTCCAGGCAAGAATACTGGATTGGGTGGCCATGCCCTCCTCCAGGGAAATAAACGTATGTTTATATAAATATATGTCTGTGTTATGTGCATTATCAATCTAATTAGTTATATTATTTAGATTCTTAGTATTTTACTCATCCTTAATTTCTTGACTTAGTGGCTTGAATGAGAGAACTATATTAAAATCTTCTGAAGGTTTTGTGTTTTGCCAAATTTATATTTCTGTTTGCTCTGGCTTTTGCTGTGTTTATTCCTGCTATGCTATTTAATAAAAATCATCATAAACATTAACAAATATTAACCTTGACGGTGTGCGGGTTGGACTGGCCAACAGAAGCTTCTAGTCTGCTGCACAGACAACTGATGGTCAGGTTGAGACCCACCACAGTTGCTACCAGCAGGCCATATGCTCTCCCTTTGTTATAAAAACCCAGTTTGGACAATGTGGCCCTTTGTCTCACTCTTATCTTTGTTGTAGCTGATTGTACTCTTTTGACATAAGAACCCAAGTGCATTAGAGTAAGTGAAATAAGCCAGACACAAGGACAAATATCATATGAGGAATTTTTTTTTTTTAAGTCAAATTCATGAAAATAGAAGGGAGAGTGGAAGTTGCTGTAAGCTGGGGAGGTGGGGAGAATAAAAGAGTACAAAGTTTCAGTTGTGTGGATGCATAGATTCTAGAGATGTAATTCATACCATGGTGACTATGATTAATAATATAGTGATGGATACTTGAAGCTGGCTAAGACAGCAGATCTCAGGTGTTCTTACCACACACACTAAAAATGATAACCAGATGAGGAAGTTGGCCGTGTTAATTAGCTTGACTGTATCATTTCACTATGTATAGGTGTATCAAAATATCATATATTAGACCTTAAATATATATATTTTTAAAATTTTAAAATAACTAGAAAATTCCAAATACCTCACCAGATAAAAAGAAAGCTTTCTTTTTTGAAAAGGAAAGATCCACTGTTTAAACAAGTGTTTAAAAAAATTTTAGGGTGCGTTTTCTCATGATCTTGATTTGTTATTAAAAAAAAAAAAAAGTCCAGAATTCCTTGGGAAAAATAATTAATTGCCAAAGTTCCAAATGGAAAGTTTAACTTTCATTGAAGAACTGTTTTCAAGTTCATATAGGCAGTAAGTTAGCCTCTTGAGCAAAAATGCTGTCCTCAGGAGTCTTAACTATCTGGAGAAGTGGCTTCCATGTAAAAATTTACCACTGCTTGATGGCACTTCAGTGCTTTTAGTTTGGGTTCTCTTGAGAAATTTCCTTCTGGTGATGTTACTTGAATTTCGATATGGCTTGCATGATGATCACAGTTTTAGATTCTCATTGTAAGAGAGTCAGTGCCTTGTCTATACGTAGATGTTCCCTTCTTTTGATGGAAATTAACCTGAAAATGGACGTCTATCCCCCCTCCCCAAAAAAATTGCTGTTCTAAAGTAGTCAAATTAATGGACTATTTCCAGATTCTGTTTCAACAGCACTGACAAACGCTGGTATAGAAATCACTCCCTTCTTCTTTTCCCTCTTCCCCTCTCCTTCTCTCTCTTCTCTCTGTTTTTGTGGTCATGAGTGATCCCAGGATTAGTAAATTTAAAGGATTTGATGTTGTATGAATGAGAAGATAATTGGGTATTGCCTATGTCCCTATTTGGTAATTTTTCATTGAAATCCCATGGACGGAGGAGCCTGGTAGGCTGCAGTCCATGGGGTTGCTAAGAGTCAGACACAACTGAGCAATTTCACTTTGACTTTTCACTTTCATGCATTGGAGAAGGAAATGGCAACTCACTCCAGTGTTCTTGCCTGGAGAATCCCAGGGACGGTGGAGCCTGGTGGGCTGCCATCTATGGGGTCGCACAGAGTCGGACACGACTGAAACGACTTAGCAGCAGCATTGTTTAGAAGTGAAAGATAGAAAAAAATATAAAAACTACCAATCTAACATAGAATATTAGAAACAGCATATCTTCCTATTAATAAGTATGCCACATTATATAGGTTTTGTTTTTATCAATAAAGTTTTGTCATACATGTCTCATTTTTGTTGTAATCCCTTTCCATTTTTAACATAGAGGACTAGATACAAAACTGAAAGATAAAGAAAATTATTCAGTAAGATCACACTGTGAATGGAAACCTTGTCTAGTAACAACGGGAAGTCCTCATTTTTGCATAAACTCAGGGGGAAACGGCAGTCATGGACACTAGGTTTCAAGCAATGTGCTCGTTTTTACCCACGTGATCATCCCTCTACCCATGACTCCACCTCCTTCCAACTCTGGTTCCCTCCATGCCTCACCCAGTTGAAAGAAATCCTCAGCTAATCTGTTTCTAGTTCATGTCTTTGATCTAAGTATATCTATATCCATACCCTTTAAAAATCCATTAGTCTTTGCATTGCAATGCTAAGTCACTCCAGGTGTGTCCAACTGTTGTGACCCTTTGGACCATAGTCCATGGCCAGCCTCCTCTGCCACGGGATTCTCCAGTCCAGAATACTGGAGTGGGCTGCCATTCCTTCTCCAGGGGGTCTTCCCTACCCAGAGATCAAGCCCTTGTCTCACATGTCTCCTGCATTGGAAGGCAGGTTCTTTACCTCTAGTGCCACACAGGATCCCAGTACCTGCATTAGAGTTCATTTAAAATAATCTGAGTTCACTTTCCAATAATATACCACTCACATGTTGTATAAGGATCTCCATTCCCAGTTCTCTTTGCAACCCCATGAATCACAGCATGCCAAGCCTCCCTGTCCATCACCAACTCCCGGAGTTCACTCAGACTCACGTCCATTGAGTCAGTGATGCCATCCAGCCATCTTATCCTCGGTCGTCCCCTTCTCCTCCTGCCCCCAATCCCTCCCAGCATCAGAGGCTTTTCCAATGAGTCAGCTTTTCTTATGAGGTGGCCAAAGTACTGGAGTTTCAGCTTCAGCATCATTCCTTCCAAAGAAATCCCAGGGCTGATCTCCTTCAGAATGGACTGGTTGGATCTCCTTGCAGTCCAAGGGACTCCCAAGAGTCTTCTCCAACACCACAGTTCAAAAGCATCAATTCTTCGGTGCTCAGCCTNGGAATTCCATCACCTCCACTAGCTTTGTTTGTAGTGATGTTTTCTAAGGCCCACTTGACTTCACATTTCTGGCTGGCTCTAGGTGAGTGACCACACCATTGTGATTATCTGGTTGTGAAGATCCTTTTTGCACAGTTCTTCTGTGTATTCTTGCTACCTCTTCTTAACATCTTCTGCTTCTGTTAGGTACGTAACATTTCTGTCCTTTACTGAGCCCATCTGTGCATGATATGTTCCCTTGGTATCTCTAATTTTCTTGAAGAGATCTCTAGTCTTTCCCATTCTGTTGTTTTCTTCTATTTCTTTGCATTGATCACTGAGGAAGGCTTTCTTATCTCTTCTTGCTATTCTTTGAAACTCTGCATTCCTATGCTTATATCTTTCCTTTTCTCCTTTGCTTTTCACTTCTCTTCTTTTCACAGCTATTTGTAAGGCTTCCTCAGGCAGCCATTTTGCTTTTTTGCATTTCTTTTCCATGGGGATAGTCTTGATCCCTGTCTTCTATACAATGTCATGAACCTCCATCCATAATTCATCAGGCACTCCATCTATCAGATCTAGGCCCTTAAATCTATTTCTCACTTCCACTTTAAAATCATAAGAGATTTGGTTTAGGTCATACCTNCCATGGGGATAGTCTTGATCCCTGTCTTCTATACAATGTCATGAACCTCCATCCATAATTCATCAGGCACTCCATCTATCAGATCTAGGCCCTTAAATCTATTTCTCACTTCCACTTTAAAATCATAAGAGATTTGGTTTAGGTCATACCTTAATGGTCTAGTGGTTTTCCATACTTTCTTCAATTTAAATCTGCATTCGGCAATAAGGAGTTCATGATCTGAGCCACAATCAGCTCTTGGTCTTGTTTTTGTTGACTGTATAGAGCTTNCGTATTGCTGAAGCCTGGCTTGGAGAATTTTGAGCATTACTTTACTAGCATGTGAGATGAGTGCAATTGTGCAGTAGTTTGAGCATTCTTTGGCATTGCCTTTCTTTGGGATTGGAATGAAAACTGACCTTTTCCAGTCCTGTGGCCACTGCTGAGTTTTCCAAATTTGCTGGCATATTGAGTGCAGCACTTTCACAGCGTCATCTTTCAGGATTTGAAACAGCTCAACTGGAATTTCATCACCTCCACTAGCTTTGTTCATAGAGATGCTTTCTAAGGCCCACTTGAGTTCACATTCCAGGATGTTTGACTCTAGGTGAGTGATCACACCATCATGATTATCTGGGTCATGAAGATCTTTTTTGTACAGTTATTACTGTCATATAATTTACTTTTTTATCAGCTATAAATATACCGTACATATTACTTTAAAGATATTCCATTATCCTTTAGTACAGTTAAAGCTAATGAATTTTATCTTTCATTTATTCTGTTTCTAAATGCTCTTTATATCTGTGTAGATTCTGTTTTCTAACATATGTCATATTCCTCCTTAGTGAAGAGCTTTCATTTTCCATAAGGGTTTTAAAAACGTCACTTCATGGTAACAGTTTCTAATGAGAAGTTTGTTTTAATTTTCATTCTTGCTCTTCTGTAAGTAAAATGACTTCTGTTCTGATCGCCTTCCAGATTCACTCTCTGCATCTGCTTTTTAGTGATCTGCACAGAAGTTCACGTGCTTTTTGCTTGTTTGTTTCTTGTGTGTTGTTTTGATGTTTATCCTGTTTGGTGTTCTGTGAGCTTCTTGGATCTGTGGTTTGGTATCTGTCATTAATTTGGGAAAATTTCTGCTCTTGATACTATTTCCTCAAATATTTCTTCTACTCCATTGCCTCTCTTCTCCTGGCGATGCACCTATGTGTGTCTTAAAATATTTGATACTGTCCCGCAGCACTCTAATGTACTGTATTTATTATTATTATATTCTTTCTTTCTCTCTGTATTTAAGGTTAGCTGACTTTTATCAACTTATCTTCACATTCACCGATTAACTCCTCAGCTATCTTATATCCGTTGGTATCACACTCCCACTGAAGGCATTCTTCATCTTTTACTGTATTTTGCATTTCTAGCACCTCTATTGAATTTTTTCTTAAAATGTCTATCTCCTTTCTGATGTTGCCCATCTGTTTTTGTATGTTGTTCCACTAGAACCTTTTACACATTAGTCATAGCTTTGATAATTTATTTATTTTTGAAGGATAATTGCTTTATGGAATTGTGTTGTTTTCTGTCAAACCTCAACAAGAATCAGGCATGGGTAGACAACATATCCCCTCCCTCCTGAGCCTCCTTCCCATTTCCTGCCCTTTCTCAACCCTCCAGATTGACACAGACCCCGTGTTTGAGATTCCTGAGCCATAGAGCACATTCCCTTTGGTCATCTACTTTACACATGGAGATGTAAGTCTCCATGTGACTCTTACGTACTTCCCACCTCTGCTCCCCTCTCCCCAGGTCCGTAAGTCTGTTCTCTATGTCTGTTTCTCCACTGCTGCCTGTGAATAAGTTCCTCAGTGCCATTCTTCTGGATTCTGTGTATGTGTGTTAGAATACGGTATTTATCTTTCAGTTTCTGCCTCCTGTCACTCTGTATGGTAGACTCTAGGTTCATCCACCTCATCAGAGCTGATTCAAATTCAT
Source organism: Neotragus pygmaeus (assembly GCA_006410875.1). Lineage (NCBI taxonomy): Eukaryota > Metazoa > Chordata > Mammalia > Artiodactyla > Bovidae > Neotragus > Neotragus pygmaeus. The sequence continues at coordinate 899,244 of SJYV01026152.1, forward strand.
TTCTTTTTGTGGTTGAAATCTATTATACTGTGTATGTATACCACATCTTCTTAATCCGTTCATCTGTTGATGGGCATCCAGGTTGCTTCCATGTTCTAGCTGTTGTACAGAGTGCTGCAATGAACAATGGGATACATGTGTCTTTTTCAATTTTGGTTTCCTCAGGGTATATGGCTAGGAGTGGGATTGCTGGATCATATGGTAGTCTTATTCCTAGTTTTTTAAAGAATCTCCGTACCATCTTCCATAGTGGCTGTATCACTTTACATTCCCACCAAAAATGCAAGAGCATTCGTTTTTCTCCACAGCCTCTTCAGCATTTATTGTTTGTAGACTTTTTGATGATGGCCGTCCTGACTTGTGTGAGGTGATAATCTCATCGTAGTTTTGATTTGCATTTCTCTAATAATGAGTGATGTTGAGCATCTTTTCATGTGTTTGTTAGCCATCTGTACGTCTTCTTTGGAGAAATATCTGTTTAGGTCTTTTTTGATTCGGTTGCTTGTTTTTCTGGCATTGAGTTGCATAAGCTGTTTGTATATTTTGGAAATTAATCCTTTGTCAGTTGTTTCCTTTGCTATCATTTTCTCCCATTCTGAGGGCTGTCTTTTCACCTTGCTTATAGTTTCCTTTGTGCAAAACCTTTTAAATTTAATCAGGTCCCACTTGTTTACTTTGGTTTTTATTTCCATTAGTCTAAGATGTGGGTCATCGGGGAAGGCAATGGCACCCCACTCCAGTATACTCTTGCTTGGAAAATCCCATGGACAGAGGAGCCTGGTAGGCTGCAGACCATGGGGTCTCGAAGAGTCAGACATGACTGAGTGACTGCACTTTGACTTTTCACTTTCATGCATTGGAGAAGGAAATGGCAACCTGTTCCAGTGTTCTTGCCTGGAGAATCCCAGGGATGGGAGAGCCTTGTGGGCTGCCACCTATGGGCTCGCACAGAGTCGGACACGACTGAAGCGACTTAGCAGCAGCAGCAGTAGCAGCAGGATGTGGGTCATAGAGGATCTTGTTTTGATTTATGTCATCAAGGGTTCTGCCTGTTTTCCTTAAAGAGTTTTATGGTTTCTGGTCTTACATTTAGGTCTTTAATCCATTTTGAGTTTATCTTGGTGTATGGTGTTAAGAGGCATTCTAATTTCATTCCTTTACATGTAGCTGTCCAGTTTTCCCAGCATCATTTATTGAAGAGGCCGTCATTGCCCCATTGTATATTCTTGCCTCCTTTGTCAAAAATAAGGTACCCATAGGTGCATGGGTTTATTTCTGGACGTTCTATCTGGCTCCATTGGTCTACGTTTCTGTTTTTGTGCCAGTACCGTACTGTCTTGATGACTGTCACTTTGTAGTATAACCTGAAATCAGGAAGCTTGATTCCTCCAGCTCCATTCTTCTTTCTCAAGGCTGCTTTGGCTATTCAGAGTCTTTTATGTTTTCATTCGAATTGTGAATTTTTTTTTTGTCTAGTTCTGTGTAAAATGCCATTGGTAATTTGATAGGGATCACATTGAACCTGTAGATTGCGTTTGGTAGTATAGTCATTTTCACAATATTGATTCTTCCTATCTAGGAACATGGAATATCTCTTGATCTGATTAGGCCATCTTTGATTTCTTTCATTAGTGTCTTATAATTTTTTGTGCACAGTTCTTTTGTCTCTTTACATAAGTTTATTCCTGGATATTTAATTCTTTTTGTTGCAATGGTGAATGGAATTGACTCCTTAATTTCTTTTTCTGAATTTTCATTTTTAGTATATAGAAATGCAAGTGCTTTCTGTGTATTGATTTTGTATCCTGCAGCTTTGCTAGATTCACTGATTAGCTCTAGTAATTTCTGATACTGTCTTTGGCATTTTCTATGTACAGTATCATGTCATCTGCAAACAATGAGAGATTTACTTCTTCTTTTCTGATCCAGATTCCTTTTATTTCTTTTTCTTCTCTGATTTCTGTAGCTAGGACTTCCAGAACTATATTGAATTATAGTGGTGAAAGTGGACACCCTCGTTTTGTTCCTGATCTTAGGGGGAATGCTTTCAGTTTTTCATCACTGAGAATAATCTTTGCTGTAGGCTTATATGTGGCCTTTACTATGTTGAGATAGGTTCCTTCTATGTCCATTTTTTGAAGAATTTTAATCATAAATGGGTGCTGAATTTTGTCAAAGGCTTTTTCTGCATCTATTGAAATTATCATATGGTTTTTAATCTTTCAGTTTGTTAATGTAGTTAAAATTTGTCAATATAGTTAATTTGTTAATATAGTTAAAAATCCTTGCATTCTTGAAATAAACCCAACTTGATCATGGTGTATGAGCTTTTTGATGTGTTGCTGAATCCTGTTTGCTAAAATTTTGTNAATCTTTCAGTTTGTTAATGTAGTTAAAATTTGTCAATATAGTTAATTTGTTAATATAGTTAAAAATCCTTGCATTCTTGAAATAAACCCAACTTGATCATGGTGTATGAGCTTTTTGATGTGTTGCTGAATCCTGTTTGCTAAAATTTTGTTGAGGATTTTTGTATCTAAGTTCATCAGTGATATTGGCCTGTAGTTTTTTGTGTTTGTGTTGTCTTTGTCTGGTTTTTGTATCAGAGTGATGGTGGGGTCATAGAATGAGTTTGGAAGTGTTCCTTCCTCTGCAATATTTTGAAAGAGTTTTAGGTGCCTGCAAGCCGGTGCACTGAGTGCAGGAGGCTGTGAGCCAGCTCACTGAGCTCGGCCGAGAGGAGCTACCCCACGTCCAAGGTCAGGGGCAGCGGCCTAGAGAGCCAGGCTGCGACCGCACAGGAATGGCCTGAGAGGAGCTACCCCGCGTCAAGGTCAGGGGCTGCGACCGGGAGGAGCTACCCCGCATCCTAGGTCAGGGGCGGTGGCCGGGAGGAGCAACCCGAGGAGCCGTGGCTGTGCAAGCACCAGACGGCCTAGAGGAGCTATCTCACATTGAAGGTCAGGAATGGCGGTGGTAAGGAGATACCCCTAGTCCAAGGTAAAGAGCAGCGGTTGTGTTTTGCTGGAACAGCCGTGAAGAGATACCCCACGCCCAAGGCAAGAGAAACCCAAGAAAGATGGTAGGTATTGCAAGAGGGCATCAGAGGGCAGACACACTGAAACCATACTCACAGAAAACTAGTCAATCTAATCACACTAGGACCACAGCTTTGTCTAACTAAATGAAACCAAGCCATGCCTCTGGGGCAACCAGGACGGGCGGGTCATTGTGGAGAAGTGTGANACTCTCAAGAGTCTTCTCCAACACCACAGTTCGAAAGCATCAATTCTTTGGTGCTCAGCTTCCTTCACATAGATATTTATAATTGTTATGTCTTTCTCTTGGATTGATCCCTTGATCATTATGTACTGTCCTTCCTTATCTCTCATAATCTTCTTTAAGGTTTATTTTATCTGATAAGAGTATTGCCACTTCAGCTTTCTTTTGCTTCCCATTTGCAAGTAATATATTTTTCCATCCTCTCACTTTCAGTCTATATTTGTCTTTAGGTCTGTAGTGGGTTTCTTGTAGACAGAATATATATATATATATATATTTGTCTTATCCTTGCATCCATTCACGCAGTTTGTGTTTTGGTTGGAGCATTTGATCCATTTACATTTAAAGTAATTATTGATATATATGTTCCTATTTCCATTTTCTTAATCCTTTGGGGTTGATTTTGTAGATCTTTTTTCTTCTGTTGTATTTCTTAACTACATAAGTCCCTTTAACATTTGTTATAAAGCTGGTTTGTTGATACTGAGTTCTCTTAACTTTTGCTTGTCTGAAAAACTTTTTATTTCTCCATCAGTTTTGAATGAGATCTTTGCCGGGTACTGTAATCTTGGTTGTAGATTTTTCCCTTTCAATGCTTTAAATGTATCTTGCCATTCCCTTCTGGCTGTCAGAGTTTCTGCTGAAAGATCAGCTGCTAAATGTATGGGGTTTCCCTTGTATGTTACTTGTTGCTCTCCCTTGCTGCTGTGATATTCTTTCTTTGTGTTTAGTCTTTGTTCGTTTGATTAGTATGTGTCTTGGTGTGTTTNCCCTTCTGGCTGTCAGAGTTTCTGCTGAAAGATCAGCTGCTAAATGTATGGGGTTTCCCTTGTATGTTACTTGTTGCTCTCCCTTGCTGCTGTGATATTCTTTCTTTGTGTTTAGTCTTTGTTCGTTTGATTAGTATGTGTCTTGGTGTGTTTCTCCTTGGGTTTATCCTGTATGGGACTCTTTGCACCTCTTGGACTTGATTGACTATTTCCTTTTCCATGTTGGGGAAATTTTCAACTATCTCTTCAAAAATTTTCTCATACCCTTTCTTTTTCTCTTCTTCTTCTGGGACCCCTATAATTCACATGTTGGGGCATTTGATATTGTCCCAGAGATCTCTGAGACTGTCATCAGCTCTTTACATTCTTTTTATTTTATTCTGCTTTTCAGAAGTCATTTCCACCATTTTATCTTCCAGCTCACTGGTTCATTTTTCTGCTTCAGATATTCTGCTATTGATTCCTTCTCAAGTATTTTTAATTTCAGTAATTGTGTTGTTTGTCTCTTTATGTTTATTATTTAATTCTAGGTCTTTGTTAATTGATTCTTGCATTTTCTCCATTTTGTTTTCAAGGTTTTTGATCATGTTTACTATCATTTTTTTGAACTCTTTTTCAGGTAGTTTGCCAATTCCCTCTCCACTTATTTGGACTTCTGTGTTTCTAGTTTGTTCCTTCATTTGTGTAGTATTTCTCTGCCTTTTCATTATTTTTTTAAAATTATTGTGTTTGAGGTCTCTTTTCCCCAGGCTTCAGGGTTGAATTCTTTCCTCCTTTTGGTTTCTGCCCTCCTAAGATTGGCCTAGAGNGGACTTCTGTGTTTCTAGTTTGTTCCTTCATTTGTGTAGTATTTCTCTGCCTTTTCATTATTTTTTTAAAATTATTGTGTTTGAGGTCTCTTTTCCCCAGGCTTCAGGGTTGAATTCTTTCCTCCTTTTGGTTTCTGCCCTCCTAAGATTGGCCTAGAGGTTTGTGTAAGCTCTGTACAGGGTGAGATTGGCACTGAGTTTTTGCTTGTTTGCTTGTTTTTCCTCTGAAGGGCATGGCTGAGTGAGGGGGTGATCCTGTCTGCTGATGGCTGGGTTTGTATTTTCGTTTTGTTTGTTGTTTAGATGAGGCATCCTGCACAGGGTGCTGCTGGTCCTTGGATGACGCCTGGTCTTGTATTCCAGTGGTTTCCTTTGTGTGAGTTCCCACTATTTGTTACCCCCTGGGGTTAGTTCTCTGGTCATCTAGGGTCTTGGAATCGGTGCTCCCAGTCCAAAGGCTCAGGGCTTGATCTCTGCTCAGATCAAAGATTCCACAAGTGATTTGTGAGATTAAAACAAACATACAAAAATAAAAAACCAAAGATGAACCCGAGACAAATGGCAGTTTTAAAATCAGGCAAATAATAATTAAAATAATGGAATGTACACATATACATACACACCCATGAGCAAAACAGTCCAGAAAAAATAAAGTACAGTAGATTGACCTGGCAAACAAAGGAAATCAAAAATTATATTTCCCAGTTAAGAACAAAACTAACTAAAGCACCAACTGGAGAACAAAACTAAAGCAAATGCCAAGTGGGGAATAAAGCAATGAAAACAAGACTAACAGAATATTGGGAGGAAAGGAAAGCAAGAAAAGATAGAATAGATATGCAAAGTTAAATAGAGGTAGATGAAGAGAATTTGTATACGTTAAAAAATAACTGCAAAGGGAAAAGAGCACATAGGAAAGGGAAATAAAGGAATAAATGTAGAAAAAAACAGTAGGTTTTTAAAAATTAAAATTATAAAAAAGAGAAAAGAAAAAATGGAGGAAGAAAGAAAACAGGAAAACGAAAAACATAACTCCACAGAACTGCAAAAGCCTAGAGCAGAGGCAGATGTTTATAACAACAGTAAGAGATGTGACTGAAGTAAAAACAAAGAAGCTCAAAGCTTAATTAGATTTCATAGTGCCAATAAAACTGACAACTACAACAGAGTGGGGATAAGGGGGGGGAATCCAAAAAGCAGCCCACCAGGCTCCTCTCTCCAAGGGATTTGCCAGGCAAGAGTACTGGAGAGGGTTGCCATTGCCTTCTCCTAAAAGAATCTACAGAACAAGTCAAAACATAAGAATAATAAATGTTTTTCATGAGTCACTGCTGTCAGAGTCCTTTCCCTCGCTGGGAGTCACAGTCCCCCTCACCTCCCTAGGATGCCCTCCAACACTGTGCTGATCTCTGGACCTGCTGTGGGGGCCGCTCAGATTCTAATCTGGTCCTATGCTTCTGTGTCCTTGCCTCCAAGGTCCACAGCTACCGGAACTAGTGCGTTTTCTTTTGCGGGAGCTCTCAATGGCCTTTTATATATCCATAGACCCAGAGTCTGCCTAGTTGACCGTGTTTATTTAATCTGAAGCTTGTACAGACTGAACTGCAGAGCAGGACTCCACCCAAGATGCCCCTTTAAGTGCCTGACCTGCAATCTACAGAGTAGGACCCCAGCCAGGGGTGGCTAAGGTCTTCATCCTTAGCCTAACTGCCCCTGGGTTTCAGTTGTGGTTTTATTTCCACCTCTCCATGTGGGTCGTCCACTGGGGTTTGCTCCTGAGGCTGCCCTGGAGGACTTGGGTTTGCCCCTGTGAGGCCAGGTGTGGTGGTAGTGCAGCTGCTTGGATCACAGGGGTTCTGGCAGAACCAGGTACTCAGGGGGATTGGCGTCTAGGGCAGCAGGAAATACAGTGCTCCAGAAGGGTATGGCAACAAGTATTGGCCAATATGCTCCAGAGTTCTTGCCTGGAGAACCCCTCTCCCTAACAGAGAAGCCTGGCAGGCCACAGTCTACAGAGTCACAAAGAGCTGGAGACCACTGAAGTGACCCTGCGCACATAGACGCAAGAATTTTTTCACCTGTTGCAGCTCTGCCTTGGTGAGAGTTGAGCGCGAAGGTGGCGCAACTACTTGGCTTGCAGGGACCCTGGCCACACCAAGTATGCAGGGATGCCGACTGCCTCCACTGCAGGAGTGATGGCCCTGTCAGAGTCTTTTTCAAGTCCCCTTGCGGCTGGCGATCAGTAGGCCTCTTTGGCCAGTCTTTCTCCGTAGCTCTGCCCATTCAGGCCCTTAGAAGTTTCCCTTGCCTGAGGTCCTTCTCTGTTGTTCTGCACGTCCGGCACATAGAGGGCCCCCCCCCCGCCCCCTGGCTGGGGTCCTACTTTGTAGATCACAGGTCAAGCACTTAAAGGGGCATCTTGGGTGGAGCCCTGCTCTGTAGTTCAGGGCAGCAGGCGTCTGATGGGCCAGCCTCTCTATTGTTCAGCTGCCAGTGCTGGCATGCGGGGAGAGAGAGGCTCCGCCCCTACATGTGACTCAGCAGTACCACCTTGCTTCCAGGGCTGCCCGGCTTTCCTCCACAGGCATTTCCCACCACAGTCTCCTCCCTCCTCTCTGTCTGTCTCTCCGCAGTCCATAGCAGCCCTCACCCTGGGATTGCTCCACAGTCCCCAGACTCCAGGTCCCAGGCACTGCGCCTTCCAGGGCACCCGCGTCCTTGTCTGGGGTCTGTACGGCTTCGGCAAGGACTGTCTGATTCTCATTCCATTTAGGCTGCCACAGATCAGCTGTTTCACTCTCAGCCTTAAATGTTTCTCTTCTGACTCAGACAGTTGCCCCGATGCGGGGATCAGACCCCTGCCTCAGTTCCTCCACCCACCTAGGGCAGGACCAGTCCTGCTAACACTCCCGTTTTCCCCCCTAGCTCCTCTGTCTTCCGGAGTCTTGTGTGGTTCTGTATATTCTTGTCCTCTGGTCAGGGACTCCTGTCCGCTCTCAGCTGGTCTTCTGCATGCACTTCTGTGTCTGAAGGTGTACTCCTGATGCATCCATGGGGAGAGATGTCCTCCACATCCACCCACTCTGCAGCCATCTTGTTCTCCCCGTCAGTTTTGAATTTCTTGTCCGACAGTTCCAACTTCTGNGTTGCCCCGATGCGGGGATCAGACCCCTGCCTCAGTTCCTCCACCCACCTAGGGCAGGACCAGTCCTGCTAACACTCCCGTTTTCCCCCCTAGCTCCTCTGTCTTCCGGAGTCTTGTGTGGTTCTGTATATTCTTGTCCTCTGGTCAGGGACTCCTGTCCGCTCTCAGCTGGTCTTCTGCATGCACTTCTGTGTCTGAAGGTGTACTCCTGATGCATCCATGGGGAGAGATGTCCTCCACATCCACCCACTCTGCAGCCATCTTGTTCTCCCCGTCAGTTTTGAATTTCTTGTCCGACAGTTCCAACTTCTGTCATATATAAATCTGGTTCTGATGCTTGCTTTGTCTCCTGCAGTATATTATTTTGTCTTTTTATATGCCTCTTATTTTTGTTGCTGTTGTTGAAAGTTGGACATCTTCTGTATGATAGTAGTTACTGAGGTGGCTCAGATAGTAAAGAATTTGCCTGCAATGTGGGAGAGCGGGTTCGGTCCCTGAGTTGGAAAGGTTCCCTGGAGAAGGGATTGGCTACCCACTCCAGTTTCTTGCCCAGAGAGTCCCATGGTCAGAGGGGTCTGGCAGGCTACAGTCCATGGGGTTGCTAAGAGTTGGACATGACTGAGCGACTAACACTCACTTTCACGATTTTATTCTTGAGTAAGAGCTTGCCTCTCCTTCTGCTAGGCTTTCTGTTTGGGAGTTTGTGTTAATATACTTAGGAGTTGGGTTGTATGTGAAGTTAGCTGTTGGGCTGGTTACCCTCAGTGCTCCAGAGACCAGACTCCTCTGGTAATACCTTGTGTTCAGGGTGTAGGTTTATTTTCCAAAGGGTTTTTCACACGGCCTGCACCCTGCTTGGCTTGGGATCCAGCTGGTCGGAGTTGAGTCCCCGCTCTGTTGCTCCCTAGAAAGTCTGTTCATTGTCACTCTCCAAGCTATGTCCACTGTTACATTTATTGATGTTTATCATCATGGTGTTGGGGAAAGGGCAACCTCTGCTGCTCCGGCTAAGCCTGAGTCTCAGGCAGGCGCAGCGCTGGGTGTCAGGGCATGACCCTAATGGGTCCTCCTTCCCCTCCTTCCCCTGACACGGGGCCTAGGATGTTTCCTTGGCCTTCCCCAAGTGTAAAGGCTTACGTTAGCCGCTCCCTCCTCCCGCGCGCTGGGCTTCTCCCGGTGCCCTAAGGTGGCCATGATTGCTGCTCTTACTCTGAAGGTGAACTCTGTTGCTACCTTTACCCCTTTCATTACAGTTGAGTGAGACTATTTCAGGATTTTCCAGATCTTCCCTGTGACCGCCATGTGGCTGCCAATGCCAGAGGCTGCCAACGCCCCTATGTCTTCACTCACCACCCCCTCTCCAGGAGTTTCCTCACGCTAGCCCACAGGTGGCACTTACCAACTCATCAGAATGTTTTGGGTGAACCTCTTTACCAGTTTATTTGACACAAAGTGGTGTCTGCACCGGGTAAGCAAACACTGAAGTCCTGTTTCTCCCTGAATGTATCTGTCTCTCCCCAGATTTGGGGTTAGTTGGACTTGTGACCTAAGTTCTCTGATGGGCTTAAGAAATGCCATTGATTTGCAAATTGTCTAGTGTTGCCCTTGTTGTAAGGTCGTTGCTTTTCTCAGCTCTGCATCTCTCGAGCTGAACCTGGAAGCCCCTTCCCAGATCTAAACCCACAAAGAGCAACACTTTCTCAGACATGTGAGCCAGAACTACAGCTTGCTGCTTTTCCTGGAGAAAGGGCCCGTGTGAACTGGCTTGTGAGGCCCTGCTCTTGTTTTGAAAAACACATCTGCACATGTTTGTATCTGCCAAAAACCTCAAGTTGTTCAGTCAGTCTCCAGAGCACTATAGTTTTCCCATTTTGGAAAAAGCTTTGGAAAATGGGAATGAAGATTAAGCTGTGCTTTAACCGGGGTTTATTTATTCCAGCAGGAGGGGTGCCAACTTTGAGAATCTTTATGGACGGAATGGGGCCAAAGAAGAAACCAAGCGGGACTATCGGGATTGTCAAGGTAAGCCCTGGAGGGCCTTCTCAGCGCTCCGGTGCTGGAGGGCTCTCAGGGCCCTGGGGAAGTTTCTGTAATAGTGGTTTGAGAGAGGAAGTGAAAGCTTCCTCTCATAAGCCATGTCATAAACTCCTTCCACCAAGTTGTTTGTGTGAACTGGTAGAGCAATATTATTTAAGGAACAATGTGGAGAGATTAGGACGCCGTCCAGCCACGGAATTTATGCTCACCTGAGGGGGACGTGAATATGTACAGTTGCTAAAGAATGTTATGTAAGCCAGCTTAGGAAGTGACCTGAGCAGTTTGCCACATATTCTTCCCAAGGGAGACAGAGGATGAGATGGTTGGATGGCGACACCGACTCGATGGATGTGAGTTTGAGCAAACTCTGGGAGATAGCGAGGGACAGGGAAGCCTGGCGTGCTGCAGTCCAGGGGGCTGCAAAGAGTCAGACAGGACTGAGCGACTGAACACCAGCTCCTCAGGGGAGGGGTGGAGAGGGCCTCCCCGTAGGACCAGGGGAGAGCAGAGACTGGGGAGCCAGGCAGCAACCTGGAGATCGTCACACTCACCCTGTCGCTGACTTTGGTACAGCCACAGTAACAGAGACTCACAGACGTGGTGGCCAGAGCGACAGAAACCGGCTGTCTCGCAGTTCTGGAGGCTGGAAGGTGAGACTGGAGTGCGGGCAGGCTTTTCCTTCTGCGGCCTGCGAGGGAAGGCTCTATCCCAGGGCTTCCCCTTTGGCCTGAAGATGGCCACCTTCTCTCTGTGTCTCCATGCTATCCTCCCTCTATATCTGTCTTTCTGGGTCCAAACTTCCCCTCTTCATAAGGACACCAGTCATATTGGGTTAGGCTTGCCAGTGCCTCAGTGGTAAAAAATCGGCCTGCCAATGCAGGAGACAGGAGATCAGGGTGCAGACCCTGGGTGGAGAAGATCCCCAGGAGGAGGCAATGGCCACCCACTCCAGTATTCTTGCCAGAGAACCCCATGGACAGAGGATTCTGGTGGGCTACAGTCCACGGGGTCTCAAAGAGTCAGACACGACTGAGAGGCTGAACGTGAGCACCAGTCGTATTGGATTAGGGCCCATCCTGCTCCAGTGTGACCTCGTGTTGATTCAATGAATTCCATCTGCAAAGACCCAGTTTCCATATAAGGCCACACGCTGGAGTACTGGGGATTAGGACTTCAACTTACGGATTTGGGGAAGGCACAGTTTAATCCATAACACTCTTCATTTTAGAGACAGGCTGCTGAGACTAAGAATGGGGAGTGACGTGGGAGAGAGGCATTCAACAACAGATTGTCAGCTGTATGGCATTGTCGGGGCTAGCATCATGGCAAAATCTAGCTTGATTCCTATTCTGTGGACTTCACATTGTAGTGAGAAGATGGAGACAATCTCCCCCATCCACAAAACAAACAAATAAAACAAACAAACAAAATCCCAGACAAATGAACTTAAAAAAAAAAAAAAAACCCAAAGGCAATTCTGGGGAGGGATAGGTATTTTAAAAATATTAATGAAGGTGCTGCTCTAGATCTGCAGATGACCTGGGTGGGTGTGTTTTGGGGAAGAGCCCCTTCAGCGAGGGGTGGCCATAGAGACTCTGGTGAGGAGTGAGTTTCAGCCGAGATCTGAATCAAGGTGAAGAGAGAGCCACAAAACGGTGTGGCAGGAAGGTGTTGCTGAGAGTGGAAATGTCTCACGCAAAGGTCCAAAGGTGGGAACATGCTTGGTGTGTTTGAGAGAAAGAAAGAAGGCAGCCTTGCCATAGCAGATAAGATGGACAGAGGTGAGGTTGGAGAGGTCACCAGAATCCAGGTCACACAGAGCCACAGAGGCCAAGGGCAGGAACATGGGTGATATGCGAAGTACCCAGGGAGCCAGTGGAAGGATTTGAACGTGGTGGTTACTTGATATTATTTGCTTCTCAAGAAGGTCATTCTGACCATTAAGGGGCACGCACAGACCCAGTGGTCCATAAGCTCCCTTCTAGCACTCAGATCCCATGTTTCACCATATCTACCCTTGCAGGTCAAGGTAATGGGCATTCAGCTCCTTCTGTTTCCACCTCTCTCAAAATATTACCCATCCTTTAGGTATCCTTCAGTCTCAGCCTCAATGGCGCTTTTGTTATTGGGCCAACTCTGGTTTCCAAGCTGAAGGTTGGGCCCTTTCTCTATGATTCCCTGAGACCTTGGTGGGTTCTCCCTCCTGGCACTTTTACATCCTGCCATGTGGTGGGGTTATGTGCATGGTTCATCCTTCCCAGAGAGAGGCATCTTTATGGCAGGGTCTGCAGGGTACAGGATCTTGCTTGGACTCCTTCACATAGTAGGGGATGGATCCATGTTTGAGGAACAGAGGGGAAAAAAAAGAGGGAAAGGAGGAAATAAATAAGGAGAACGGAAGGAAAAAGCACTGCTATTTAAATACCATGGTCTTGTTCCAGATATTAACAAGTTAGAGGTATTAATGTGGATGCTCTCAGTGAGCATCTACGGAAGGTGGAGGGTGGGTGAGCCGGGCAGGGTGCGGAGTGTGATGTCTTCCTGCCTAGATAATAGCACACTTACCCTTTCAGAAGGAAGAGCTGGAAGAGTAGCGGTGGCAGTCACAGTACATCTTGCAATATTATTAAAGTAGTTATCACAGGGGGATTTAATACAAACTGCGTTCATTGTTGTGTTCCACAACGTCTTTCTGTATCTGAAAAGTGGGTCCTGTCCAAGACAGACAATATTTCATTTCAGCGTGATCAGCTCCCATTTGCCCTTTAAACCCTGAAAATTTTCCGGAAACCCATTTTCTCCAGAAGGACCTCTCAGATTTATTAAGCCAGTTATTCTCTTTCAACATGCGCACCATGAGGCACTTTGAACAACAACAACAACGTGCATATGACCACCATTTAGCGAGAGCCGCCGTGGGACAGGGCTTCTCTGGCGGCTCAGTGGTTAAGAATCCTCCCGCCGACGCAGGAGACATGGATTCAGTCCCTGGGAAGGGAAGTTCCTCTGAAGAAGGAAATGGCAACCTACTCTGGTATTCTTGCCTGGAAAGTCTCATGAACAGAGAGCCTGGTGGGCAACAGTCCATGGAGCTGCAAAAGAATAAAACACAATTTAGCAACTAAACAGCAACCGTAGGGTGGATATCCTCTGAATTCTCAGGTAACTTTGAGTATAGGTGCTATTACTATCCCCATTTTGTAGATGAGTAAACTGAGGCTCACAGATGCTAAGCAAGTTGCCTGAGATCACACAGCTACTGAGTAAATGGCAGAAACGAGGCTTGCATCCAGGCCTGACCTACTCTGACACCTGCCTAGAAAAACCATGGCCAAACAGCTCAGAGCTGCTGACAAGGCTGGTGGGAGTGCCTGCTGACTAACACCCTGCCAGCTTAGCTTTAAAGGAAGCGGTTATTAATCATGGGCTCCAAGAGAGGCGCCTGAGAGTGCAAAGCGCTACCATATTGCAAAACCAGATGGCAGTTGCCCTGGGCCTTCTGCAGAGCCGGGAGGAAGGGATTCTGCCAGAAGCCTAATTACCTAAGTGTACAATTAAGTGTTTAGGCTGTGCGTCTACACGCAGTGGGGACGCACTCTGAGAGGCCACAGGAGTCTCTGAAGCTCTGTGTTTTTGATGTTGCATTTCTCTTTTTCTCATTCTGGTCCATGGAGGCTCTACTGCCGTGCAAATCTGCCTACCACTTACTTTCATCTACAGAAACATCAGCACCTTCTTAGAATCATATGGTGGGTCACCCAGCCACCCCCGGGCTCCAATTCCCTCTACAGGTTTAAGTTACTAGGTGGAAAACACTAAGCAAAACATGATTATTGCTTTTACACATAAAAGTGAGTTTGAGCCAATAACTGTGTAGTCGGAAAAGTGAAAGTGATGTGGGGCAGTCAAGGCTACTGTCAAAGTTAGTTTTCCTGGGCTGTCTTAGCTGGTGTGTGGACTGTTGAGGATTTCTTACAGCTAATGAGAAGGTCGTTAGTCCTGGGGGCAGGAAGACTAGGGACCACTAAATACCAGGGAACTGAGCAGAAATCTCAATCCTCCTCCCGCCCCTTGTAAAAAGGTCCACCCTTAGAGCACCTCTGTCTTTCAGGAGACACAGATGTGTTTTGTGAGCAACAGTGATTAGTCATCCCAAAGTGGGAGGTATATAAACGTCACATTAACTCTCCCTGGATGGATTTATCAGACTGGTTGCCCTGGTAAGACCACTGTTGTCTATAGAAAAGCCACTTAAAGAAAATATTCCTGTTTTAGGTGTACACATCTTGTCTACGCTCTTAGGTTTGGTTTGATAGAAAAGATAAATTGATGTGCCTTTATGGTCAAGAAGCTGTCCATTGATTTTGGAGAGAAGCAGTGATGAGACTTGGGGACAACTCATCATGAGGGATTGTCAGGAAAAGGAAGGCTTCCGTCTCTGTCTTGGCCAATCTGGGTTTAGCTGGAAAAAAAGTCAGGCAGGTTTGGACATGCTGAGCAGGAGCTGAGTCTGAGCTGTCAGTGCCCCACCAGACCAAAACAAGGGCCAGCCTGGACCTCAAGAGGGCAGGGTAGACTGGCCTCAGGGCCCACGTTTCAGGACACCTTTCCAGAGCAGAGCCTGACTTTGACTCTTTGAACAAAGCTGTGTCTGTGCTTCCGGCCTGGCTTTCTCTCTTTGCATTTTTTGTTTGTTTGTTTGTTTATTTGTCTGAGCCTTTCTGGACATTTTCCCTGTGGACAAATTATACAGGTTTCCCCAAAAAATATTATTGCTCAGTTGCTTCATCATGTCTGATTCTTTGCGACCCCATGGACTACAGCACGCCAGGTTTCCCTGTCCTTCAACATCTCTAGGAACTTATTCAAACTCATGTCCATTGATTTGGTGATGTCATCCAACCATCTCATCCTCTGTCGTCCCCTTCTCCTCCTGCCTTCAGTCTTTCCCAGCATCAGGGTCTTTTCCATTGAGTCACCTCTTTGCATCAGGTGGCCAAAACATTGGAGCTTAAGCTTCAGCATCAGTCCTTGCAATGAATATTCAGGGTTGATTTCCTTTAGGATTGACTAGTTTGATCTCCTTGTTGTCCAAGGGACTCTCAAGAACATTCTCCAGCACCACAATTTGAAAGCATCAATTCTTCAGTGCTCAGCCTTCTTTATGGTCCAACTCTTACATCCATACATGACTACCATCCCTGACAGTAATCTTGACAGCTCCCTCATATTTTTTGCTTTAAGAGGTACCATCTAGATCAAGGCACTCATGTTTGAATGGGCCCTTCCGTTCTTGCCCCAAATCAGCCAAACCCCAGACACCTGAGTCCCTTAATCTTATTTACTGAGAATTCCCGGATGGAGTAGCAGCAAAATGTGCTTATCCGTCTCCCTTTGGCCTTCTTCCAGCCGTTTTGAGGCCGATTCTGCCCCATCGTTACTCCTGGCTGGGACACACGACAGGTACCTGCAGGAAGAGTTTTACAGCTGAGGAATGATGGTAGGTGCCACCCTAGCTGGTGAAGAATGAATCACACTTAGCTTCCAGAGCCTGGCCTCTTCTGGCCTTGCTGCCCTCTTTGATTCTGAAAAGGACTCTGTGTGTGAGAGAGGGGAAGAGGGGCTTACAGAGGCAGGAGATTGGGCTCAACGCTTCAGTCAATCCATCCCTCTCGTTCACACTCACCGCAAACCCTGTCCTTGGGTCTCCAAACACTCGTTGAAATTTCACATTCCCCAGTTAAGCCATTCTTGTTAGAGTTTTAAAATCTAAGTCATTATCAATTTTGAATACAGAGGCACTTTCCATTCCTAATGAGTGATTCTCCAACAACTCTGGTGTCAATACTCTAGAGGGGCCGTAAGAGCTAATGTAGAAAGGTTTATTTTAGAAACAATGTGATGTGTGGGAGGGATGAGGAGAGGCCCCGCCAGAGCCATGGTCAGTTTGTAAATGAAATTCAAGGGCACGCTCCTGCTGACTGTGGCATTTCCCCACTGGATTCTTTACACTTTCTGTGGGAAACTCCCAGCCTAATTTCTCATTAGAGGCATTTGCTAAATGAGTTAAGGACAGCGTTTACACCAAGACCTGGAAGTCTTGGTTTTCTTTTTACTTGGAGGTTAACAGCTGGACTTTCTTTTTACTTGGAGGTTAACAGCTGGAGATGGAGTGGGGGCACTCAGAAGAGTTTATGTTACCGAAGACAAAACCCACAGTCTCCTTCCCTCTGAACTGTGCGGCCAGCCCTCCGGCCACCTCTCCTTTCTCATCCACTCATTCATTCAAGCTTTCATTCCACAAGCGTAACTCAGGGCTTACTGATGGACTAGGCATGCATAAATTAATAGAAGCTGACGCCTGTCCAGAAGCCACTGCCACTGGAATGGACCAAAGCGCAGTAGACAGACAACAGCAGCAAAGTAATGAGAAAACACCAAGGGGAGCTCCTGGCTCAGGGGGCTCAGGGAGGGGCCAGAGAGCTTGCTGGGAAGCTTCCAGAGGGTGAGATGCTTCGGCCTCGCCTAACAAAGAGAGAGGGGGTGGGGCATCCTGAGCCGGGGGGGCAACCTGATCAAAGACTGAGAATCACACCCTGTGTTTCCATGGGGTGGGGGGAGATAGTGTCTCTCTCCTTGCCTGGGTTTTACGGTGGAATCAGCACCCTGCCCCTGCTCCACCAGCTCCCACCCCGACCTGGGAAGTCCGTCTTCAGGGGTGGGGGTGCTCTGCAGCCTTAGCCCCTGACAACCTGTCCTTCACCACGACTGCCTTGATGAGATGACACCTTCTTGCTTCTCTGCACNAATATTCAGGGTTGATTTCCTTTAGGATTGACTAGTTTGATCTCCTTGTTGTCCAAGGGACTCTCAAGAACATTCTCCAGCACCACAATTTGAAAGCATCAATTCTTCAGTGCTCAGCCTTCTTTATGGTCCAACTCTTACATCCATACATGACTACCATCCCTGACAGTAATCTTGACAGCTCCCTCATATTTTTTGCTTTAAGAGGTACCATCTAGATCAAGGCACTCATGTTTGAATGGGCCCTTCCGTTCTTGCCCCAAATCAGCCAAACCCCAGACACCTGAGTCCCTTAATCTTATTTACTGAGAATTCCCGGATGGAGTAGCAGCAAAATGTGCTTATCCGTCTCCCTTTGGCCTTCTTCCAGCCGTTTTGAGGCCGATTCTGCCCCATCGTTACTCCTGGCTGGGACACACGACAGGTACCTGCAGGAAGAGTTTTACAGCTGAGGAATGATGGTAGGTGCCACCCTAGCTGGTGAAGAATGAATCACACTTAGCTTCCAGAGCCTGGCCTCTTCTGGCCTTGCTGCCCTCTTTGATTCTGAAAAGGACTCTGTGTGTGAGAGAGGGGAAGAGGGGCTTACAGAGGCAGGAGATTGGGCTCAACGCTTCAGTCAATCCATCCCTCTCGTTCACACTCACCGCAAACCCTGTCCTTGGGTCTCCAAACACTCGTTGAAATTTCACATTCCCCAGTTAAGCCATTCTTGTTAGAGTTTTAAAATCTAAGTCATTATCAATTTTGAATACAGAGGCACTTTCCATTCCTAATGAGTGATTCTCCAACAACTCTGGTGTCAATACTCTAGAGGGGCCGTAAGAGCTAATGTAGAAAGGTTTATTTTAGAAACAATGTGATGTGTGGGAGGGATGAGGAGAGGCCCCGCCAGAGCCATGGTCAGTTTGTAAATGAAATTCAAGGGCACGCTCCTGCTGACTGTGGCATTTCCCCACTGGATTCTTTACACTTTCTGTGGGAAACTCCCAGCCTAATTTCTCATTAGAGGCATTTGCTAAATGAGTTAAGGACAGCGTTTACACCAAGACCTGGAAGTCTTGGTTTTCTTTTTACTTGGAGGTTAACAGCTGGACTTTCTTTTTACTTGGAGGTTAACAGCTGGAGATGGAGTGGGGGCACTCAGAAGAGTTTATGTTACCGAAGACAAAACCCACAGTCTCCTTCCCTCTGAACTGTGCGGCCAGCCCTCCGGCCACCTCTCCTTTCTCATCCACTCATTCATTCAAGCTTTCATTCCACAAGCGTAACTCAGGGCTTACTGATGGACTAGGCATGCATAAATTAATAGAAGCTGACGCCTGTCCAGAAGCCACTGCCACTGGAATGGACCAAAGCGCAGTAGACAGACAACAGCAGCAAAGTAATGAGAAAACACCAAGGGGAGCTCCTGGCTCAGGGGGCTCAGGGAGGGGCCAGAGAGCTTGCTGGGAAGCTTCCAGAGGGTGAGATGCTTCGGCCTCGCCTAACAAAGAGAGAGGGGGTGGGGCATCCTGAGCCGGGGGGGCAACCTGATCAAAGACTGAGAATCACACCCTGTGTTTCCATGGGGTGGGGGGAGATAGTGTCTCTCTCCTTGCCTGGGTTTTACGGTGGAATCAGCACCCTGCCCCTGCTCCACCAGCTCCCACCCCGACCTGGGAAGTCCGTCTTCAGGGGTGGGGGTGCTCTGCAGCCTTAGCCCCTGACAACCTGTCCTTCACCACGACTGCCTTGATGAGATGACACCTTCTTGCTTCTCTGCACTTGCCTCCTTGGAAGAAAAGTCATCACCATCAGGGCTGCCAGGGAAGCCGCAGAGGGGAAGGTGGCCTGCTCCAGACCTCTAATCGTCCTGCTGGGCGCTCTGGCTGTTGACAAGCCCTGCACATGCCCTCTCATGACCAGGACACAGGCAACCCCCAACAGGAGTATTGCAAATAGGAGCAAGAGGAAGAACTTTTGCTTTGGGATCTCATTTAGTCCTCAAAGTTGCCTTCTCTTGAAAGCCATCAAAAATGTGATTAAATGAAGTGCAGTCTCCAGGGGGCTAATCAAGAGGTCTGTATACTGGTCGCGCCTCCCAGACAGTTTTCTTTTCGTATTTTGATGGTAAAGACCCTGAAGACATCTGACCCTAATGTTTACCCAGGACCCATTATCGCAGCCTCTCTGCTTATTAAGAAAACAGGGCTGGGCCTCCACTCTGCATGGCCCCTGGGTGTCCATGTCTGAGAGCAGGCTCCATCAGGCGTTGGTGCTGACGGATAGGCCTGGGAGGAATTCCTCAGCACGCCCACCACTGCCTTGGTGGCCCATGGCTGCTCGCCACCATTAGGGTCAATTTCTTTAAAAAATGATTCTTACTTTGGCCAAAAGCCCAGTGACAAATGTGGCTTTTGTCCAACAACAGCCCACAGGCCGAAGCCTGTTAGTTCTTCTTCACCCCAGATGCTGTAACTTGATAAAAGGACATTGTGGACCCAAGATAATCTGATTTCAGGTCCAAGCTCTCCTTTCACAAGGACACAGATGATGCCGGAGAGAACCTGCCCAGGCTCGCGGGCTTCCATGGGCTCTTCTGTGGCTCCCGAGACCGTGGCCAAGGAGTGGCCTCCACGGTCAGGCTGGGTCTCCCAGGGAACCCATAAAGAGACAATTCTGCCTGCTGAGCCCTCAGTGAGGTCCCTGTAGGCGCCTGACAGGCAGCGCAGTGGGCAGGGAAGAGGGCGGCTCTGGGGCCGTGGTTCAGGGAAGTGACGTGAGGTTCAGCTCCTCATCAGATGCAGGCTCTTGGGAGAGGTGTTCAAGCTCTCATATGGACAGTGTGGGGTGATGCCCACCCTGCTGCTGACATGGGGGCTAGTGAGAGGGCCCCTGCGGAAGATCCAGGGCTGTGTCTGGCACACGGGAAGCACAGGCCGATGCAGCCCTCCCTGCTGCTGGCATGGGGGCTGGTGAAAGGACCCTTGCGGAAGATTCAGGGCTGTGTCTGGCACACGGGAAGCGCAGGCTAGCGCAGCCCTCCTCTGACATTCATTTCTCTCCAGCCACTTGTTTGAACCTCACATTATCCATCCTCTTAGGTGCTGCCTGACTTGTGGGTGTTACTCAGTTCAGTTCAGATGCTCAGGCGTGTCCGACTCTTTGAGACCCCATAGGCTGCAGCACACCAGGCTTCGGTGTGCATCACCAACTCCCAGAGCATACTCAAACTCATGTCCATTGAGTCGGTGATGCCAGCCAACCATCTCATCCTCTGTCGTCCCCTTCTCCTCCAACCTTCAATCTTCCCCAGCATCAGGGTCTTTTCTACTGAGTCAGTTCTTTGCATCAGGTGGCCAAAGNTCAAACTCATGTCCATTGAGTCGGTGATGCCAGCCAACCATCTCATCCTCTGTCGTCCCCTTCTCCTCCAACCTTCAATCTTCCCCAGCATCAGGGTCTTTTCTACTGAGTCAGTTCTTTGCATCAGGTGGCCAAAGAACTGGAATTTCAGCTTCAACGTCAGTCCTTCCAATGAATATTCAGGACTGATCTCCTATAGGCTGGACTGGTTGAATCTCCTTGAAGTCCAAGGGACTCTCAAGAGCCTTCTCCAACACCACAGTTCAAAAGCATCAATTCTTCACTGCTCAGCTTTCTTTATAGTCCAACTCTCACATCCATACACAACCACTAGAAAAACCATAGTTTTGACTAGACGGACCTTTGTCAGCAAAGTAATGTCTCTGCTTTTTAATATGCTGTCTAGGTTGGTAATAACTTTTCTTCTAAGGAGCAAGTGTCTTAATTTCATGGCTGCAATCACCATCTGCAGTGATTTGGGAGCCCCAAAAATAAAGTCAGCCACTGTTTCCATTGTTTCCCTATCTATTGCCATGAAGTGATNAGGTTGGTAATAACTTTTCTTCTAAGGAGCAAGTGTCTTAATTTCATGGCTGCAATCACCATCTGCAGTGATTTGGGAGCCCCAAAAATAAAGTCAGCCACTGTTTCCATTGTTTCCCTATCTATTGCCATGAAGTGATGGTACCAGATGCCATGATCTTAGTTTTCTGAATGCTGAGTTTTCAGCCAACTTTTTCACTCCCCTCTTTTACTTTCATCAAGAGGCTTTTTAGTTCCTCTTCCCTTTCTGCCATAAGGGTGGTGTCATCTGCATATCTGAGGTGATTGATATTTCTCCCGGCAATCTTGATTCCAGCTTGTGTTTCTTCCAGCCCAGCGTTTCTCATGATGTACTCTGCATAGAAGTT